>JAQFXU010005110.1:0-12186 GCA_034693705.1 Spatulosminthurus flaviceps | reverse complement strand
TACTTTATTGTGCTAAAGTCTGACGAAGTAATTCGAAACCGGTCACAAAGTTTCAATAAAGCAAAAGACAGTATCTAACTGAAGTCGGTTGTTGAGAAGTTCCGTATTTACTAGGACGTACGTAAAGGGTTGCGCTAACTGACTATTATATGGTGATTCCCAACTTTTATAATCACTCACTTTTATAAATGTACATACATTCACTGGAATGAAGAGTTCGTAAGGCTGATTATAAATAATAAATACTAATAATAATAATAATAATTAATAATGGGGAAGTAATAATAAGGGAAGGATTTGCCCAAGAGCCAACACATTTATTACGACTTGAATATCCTTGAAAAATTGCTCAAATTGATAAAGATATAATTGAGTACGCTGACACCTTTTAATGAACAATATTTGCTTCCCTTTTGCAGAAAAGCGTAACTAGCGATAATGATTTTGTGCAAAAGACAGGCTTAAGTGGTCCTTCTATAGTGGTTTTCGTACCCATATGAGAAATTATTTGAAAATGCAGTAATTTTGCAATATTAAGGGGAATTATCCTATATTTCCGGGCCAATAATTGCAAAGGAAAAAGGGGGAGAGGGAAAGTCTTACTTGTTTAATATTTAAATAAATATTGCCTTGGAACGTCAATGATAATAATTAAAGGAGCGATTATCATAGTCCTACTCTCGCACACATTTCCTACATTGGCTTTCCATGATAAAAACTCTATTGCAATATTTTCCCAATAAACAATCAAAATAATTACTTTATATATTTCTGTCTGGATTGTAGTCTCCATTTTGGCAAATTTTTCCCCTTTGGGGAATGGAAATTTCATTCAAACAAATTCATTTGTCAAAGTATATTTTTTTTTTAAATGATGGTACAGATTTGAAAAAATGTTTCCCTTGAATTTGATCATTTTGATCTTATTTATTGATTTTAATGTGACCAATATAAGAGAATCTATTGCTTTAGATTACTAAATCAATTTTGCAATCCTTTCCAAGCATTTTTTAGGTTAATAGTAGTGAAAAGTCTCAAGTTTCAAAACATGTCTTTTTTCAATAGAATATTGTAATTTAATTTAAAAATAGAAATAAGGAGGAACTTTACAAGGAAAAAAAGAACTATAGGAAACTGTGAATGGTTTTCAACAAGTAAAAAAAAATATGGAAAGGAAAGTTATTGGGAAAATATATGAATTGAGCTAAACTCCATTAGGAAAGATTGCCCCCGCAAAAAAAGTAATTCCCATGTAATTTTCCCAAAAGAACCTTGAAAGTTGATGAAAAATGAAATGTCTCGAGCGTTTTGTATTTTCATGTGGAGTTGGAAATGTTTGTGAGGTATTGTGTGTTAGAAACGGTAAGGCTCTATTTTTAAAAGAGAGGACGTAGGTGTTGTGGAGCTATGGAGAACTAATAGAATAAATGGAAAGGAGAGAAAAGTAAGTTTTTTGTGTGATGCGTGTGTGTGCTTATTGTAATGGATATCTAATGTTTATGCGGTTTCTATTTCCAATCAAGGGGAATTGAGTTAGTGTTGACAGGAGAGGGAGAAAATGGGATGGGGAGAGGCGTTGAGCTGTTCCATGTCACACATAAATATTCAATAGTTAATTATATCTAATATTTTCATGACAGCTCCACTCAACTTCGTCACCAACCTTCAATAAACTACGCTTCTTTACTCTTATTTTCCAACCCAACACCCTTTTTTATGTGCCTTAACAAGGGATAAATTCAGGGGAAATTCCAAATGCATCTGTGAGAAAAAGGGCCAAAATTTGTGGGAAAAAATCTTTAATAAAGTCCCAATCATATATCTAACCTCCTCTGTTATTGTAAAGCTCTTCAAAGAAATTTCAATAGGAGAAAGTGATAAGAATTCTAAGGTCCAAAGAAAAGGTCCAGTCTCTCCAGAAAAAATCTTATCATTTGTCCCTCGTGAAATTATTGTGACTGAATGAAAAGAATTGTTAGAAAAATTCTTTGTAACTTAACGAGAGTTATGACTGTAAAAAATCCCGGCTTTATTCTACCATGTAAAGTGTAAAAAATAATGTGGGAAATTTATTTATCTACATTCGGTTCATACGTGGATAAATAAATCCACAATTTCCTATATGATACAAAGGCACTTTCCCCTGTTAATACTACAAATGCAGGACATTTTATGAAGTTGAAGTAAGAAGTTAGGGAAGAGTGAAGAGTGGGAGGGAAGACATGAAATATGGTCCCACTCAAAGTATTTTCCTATTTTTTTTTTACCAGAGGAACTCTTGTAAACGGATACATTATAAGAGCTTAAATGTACAAGTGGAGGTATAAATGCAGAGGCGTTTGATTTTTAGGGGATAGGATGTGGAAGTAGGGGAAAGTGATGGAAATGTGTTTTGATAACTTGGTGACAAAAGGCTAACAAGGATTTGTAGTTGTCAGCCACATTTTCCTTGGAAATCCATTAGTGTAAGAGAAAGAGATTGAGAGAGAGAGAGAGAGAGAGAGAGAGCAAGTGTGTATTACTTGACAATGTAACGGAGCTTGTGAATTATAATGTAAGAATTACTAAGTGCCTAAGACAAGGGCTCAGTCTATTTCTACCATTTAATTAACTCAATGACATTCCGCTAATATTAAGAGCATAAAACTAACATGTAAATTAATAAGACATTTTCCTCTCACGGACTTCCATTCCATCGTCCTTCTAACATACACACACAATAATAGAAATAGCAGACATATTAAATACAATAATAGAAGCTTATTTGTTCAGCTATTAGTGCTAGCTTGCTTCCACATTATTTTGCTCATATGTGCATATTGTGAAGTACTCCTCCCGTCGTCCTAGTTACGCGCCCTGATCCTACCTTCCCGCCCGCCGATTGTTATTATTATTATTATTTAAAATTGTAATAACCAATGAAACTACTTTTATATTACTGCAGCTTAGTGCTACAGTAATAATTATTATTATTCCTGCTGTCATTCTCCTTCTAATCATCAAACAATAAACACCCGAGACGTCTCTACTCCTAACTTTTTCCTATTTTCCTCATTTATTTTCTTCGGAAATCAGAATATATAATGGACTAACCTCACCAAATTTTTGAGGACAGGGACTAAAAATGTGACGGAGATGAGGGAGGATTATTCATTTTGGCACATCCCAACCTGATTTTGGTTCCATTACATTTACGTAGATTTTTGTGGAAAGAAATTAAAACTGCTTGTTTCTGAATGGGATTGGATAAGAAGTTGAGCTAATTTTTTGAAAGCTTCATTGATCCTGATATTATTTTCAAGACTAAAAGACATGACTCTTTGTAATCAAAGAAAGTTGCCGGGGAGAGTTTTGACACGGAAAAATACAAATAGATTTTGACTTGTTCAATTTCCTGTAATTGGTTTCCCCCATGAAAACTCATGTGTCCTAATGGAAGGTGAACGTAAGAGTTTGCTCATGTTTGATCTACATATGTATTGTGTCCGAGGTAAAGGGATGTAGACATGAAATTCCATGTAATTCTATTTTATTATTCAAATGAACTTTCTCAATTCCTTACCTTTCTTGAAGGTTATGAGAAATTTCCCAGAGCAATTTCCTTTCTCTTCCACGTCCTACTCCTTCCAATGTTTTGAATTATTGGGAAGGTAGAAATTTCCTGGAATTATTTTCACTTGACTGTCACTTTTGGAAGGGAAATTTTCCGAGGGAAAGTGAACTTTCACCAGTAATTAATCAACTAGAAATTTAATTTGACGGGTTACATCACCTCAGTCTCCTCTTCAGCTTCATTTTTTTCTCATTTTTAATTAACTATAGTTTAAACTTGAAGAGTTCCCAAGGCTAATAATTGAGCCACGTAAGTAATAGAGCTAAGTCAATTAAATGATGATATTTGCTCACTCTACAATGTTATAGGATTAATTAAGGAAAATAATTGGTTGAAAAATTCTTGGAAGGATCATTTTAAATTTATTTCCGAGGGCTGCGTATTTATTCATCTTATTTATTTCCTAGCCGAACTGGTTTTAATGCTTAGAACTTATCGACAAAATATGAGAATTAGCTTGTTCGGTTAAGAATACAGGACTGGGACAATAGCTGACTCATATCATTCCCTTCCACAGTATATATGCTTTCTCTTTCATATGCTCTCTTACGTATAACTTTCTCTTTTAGAAATTATTTTGCCTTCTCCTTTATACAAAGCACAGGGCAGGTTTCTCTACAAGCTTAATGCTCAGCATTAATTTTCAACAATATGTGCAGCCAATTCAAGCTATAGTCAAGTTATAATTTAAATGAGTTGGTAATATTTTAGTATGTAAAGCCAGAAAAAATGAATCCACTAAAAGAATGGGAAATTATCTCAAGAAATTCTTGGGTAGAAAGTTAGGGAGGAAATTGTCCCTGGGAGAAAGTCACCTTAAAGTCCTTAGGGGAAAGTTTTTAGAGGTGGGCCTCTAGGAGAAAATCCTGAGGAGAAAGTCCTTGAGGGAAGGTCCCTTGAAAAAGAGTAGCTGTGCGGACAAGAAAGAGAAGTAAGTCAGCGAAGAAAAAAGTTGAGATCCCTAGAAAAATTTATAGGAAATAGAATTTTTGTGGAAAAAGGAAATTTATTTTCACCCAAATTTAAGCTAACATATTTATTAGTGAGAATGAAATTCCCGGTCTATTTTGAAAAACCTAATAAGAGAAAGTTTAGCTGCGCTTAAAACCAGTTGTTTTTGGATAGCTGGGAGGAATTGTGTGTGTGAGTGGATGTAAGTGAAGGTCTGGTAGACGACTGACTCATGTAGGCTGGGAGAGGTCTTTGTGGAGCGTAAAGTACGCAGGGAAAGGAAGGAGAGTTTGAAATTGCCAACATTACTTGAGGTTAGGGAAAAGATGGGAAACGTGCGCGTAGTAAGTTGGAAAGAGTTGCATGCTCAACCTTTTGGAAGTGACTGGTGGTTGCATGTGCTAGGGACATGCTACCATTGATACAGTGTTGGCGTGTTGGTCGTAGTAAAAGTGAGTTTGCGTGTGTGTAGTGGTAGTAAAGAAGGGATAGGGAATTTTCCTGTATACACTCACACAGCAGAGGTAGAGAGACGTATGGAGAAATACACTTGCTTTCTCCTGCTACTCCAGAAAGAAAACCCAATTGTTTACTGTTGACGGAATGGCTAGGGTTTTTCCTATTTGTGGATTTTCATACATTTATTTATGCACCTTCCCATTATTTTCTTTCAACTTTTTCCTCCTTCTTGTAACTCTAGAGCAAGGTCTTTCTCTTTGTGCTTTTTGTTTGGTGGAATGAAAAGGTTGTGTGAGTGTGTGTATTCTTTCTTAAGATATTTGCCAAGAACCCGTAGTTTTTGTTTTAGCCATATTACACGGTCTATTGTAGGTTGATCTGAGAGGGGGTTCATTTTCAGTGCCTTGGGCCAGAGCATTAGTGTAGTTATGTAGTGGGATGGGAATAGGAGATGTAGGAATAAAATGAGGGAGACAAATATTCCTTTCAGCTATTACTTTCACACCCAAATCCCCCTTTATGCCAAATCAAGAGAAAGTGGATTATTATGCTTCCCAAAGCATTGGGAGCATTTCTTCTGTTCTGTAGGCAAACCTTTTGTGGACGGAAGCTCCCTTTTACAAATTGTCCTTTCTTAAAAATTCCCATCCTTTCTTTCACATACATTTATCCTCAATATCTCCCACATTTGGGTCAAAGGGAAAGATAAGATTTCATTTCCAGAATTTTTTCAAGGATGAGAGTGAAAATTGGTAGAATGTGAACAAACTTTGTTGAAATTTGAAGGAAATGTAAAAATATTTGTGACGAACTTTATAGATGAATTTGTATACAATTGAAAGGGATTTGAAAAGTTGGACTAAAAGGATGAGTTTTACAAAGCAATAGGGGTTAATTTTAGGGAAAAGTAATTTGTTATGTTGTAAAAATTTGTGACAAAATTAGGGTTAATTAAAATTCTGTCCTACGGCATCAAAATTCCGTGACAAAAGACATGGAAAAGAAATGGAAAAGCTGAACAAATTGAAAACTTGAAAAGCCAACTTGTGTGATTTGATTGTATGGCAAATGTTGAGGACAGCCGTGAAAGGAATGACCTTGATATTTTGATAAACCTCAGAATCAGAAATAATACAAAGGAAAAACATGATTTATATTTTAATGTTTTCCTAACATAAAGTCACCTGTTAAAAACTCTGGGAAATTCCTCCTCCTCTCTGACTAAATCTGCCTCATTTTTTTGCATCTGTCTTTGACAAGTGTCAGAAACAGTTGCTATCTCTGTGTATATGTTGGTAATCAAAACTGAGCTGCTACATGATAGCGAATGCATTCACGAAGCCCTTGAAAACAAATTTTTTTTAGAATACCTTGACAATACAAAAAACCTCATTAAAGTAGGAGAGAGGAGGAAAAAGGGAAACAATAAATGGAAAAAATGTCAATTGACATTTCAATTTTCCCACGCATAGAAATCTATTTAGAATATTCATCATAAAATGTTGAACACTCAAGCTCGACACTTTCATCTTCTCCCAGCAGGATTTCTTTCCAAGACTAAAATTCCGAGGAAAGAATTACACATGAATTTTTCATCTTATAAGGAAAAACACTTGCTCGTATTTTATTGACAGAAAAAAATCATATTTTTCCGAAAGAATTTTCAATTTTGACATTTTGACACAAACTTGACAATATTTTTCCAATTGTTTCCTTGAAAATGAATAAAATTCCTGGTAAAATTTCTTTCTTTTCCTACGAGTTGTGTCCTGTGGTTTATTAAGCAGACGCCATAAAATCCTAATCATCAAATGATTTTGGCTGGAATGAAATGTGAGATTGGGAAAGTATTTGAAGAAAAACAAATGGGTATATAAGTTTAAGGAAATGTCCTTACTTTATCCGTTTCATCTCCAATGCTCTTGTTACTGATGGGAAATTATTTGGAGTAGCCAAGCTCTTTGCTTAGAATCAATATATGTATGTGCATAATATTGGGCTGGAAGAAATTTGAAGGTCACGAGGACTCCATTGATTCAAACGAGAGATTTAAAAATGAATGAATGAACTTTATTCACTTGTTAAAAGAGCAATAACATTTAACATGTTGTTTCCATTGCTGAACACCTAAGTCTATTTTAAAAAGTAAAAATAATTCTTTTGGTCACATAAAAATTGTCTGCGCTCTCGAAGATATAATTTTTTTACGTAAAATTTTGTCAAATAGGCTTATGCTATTAACAGATTGTGTTTTCTTCTATAGAATTCCAGAACCTTACAGATGTATATGTAAACGATTTTTGGCCGTATGTGCCAACTGTAACGTGGTCCAGGTTTAAGGATTTTCTGAGTGACCGATCGTTCTGGCACTGCGTGAGGTCACTACACTTGTAAATAATCCACGCACATCGCTTTTGTAGATGTCACCATTTACCACGTGTTTATGTAGAAATTTCACTTGTGAGAGCTGTTCGTCCGTTGCTAGCCAGTCAAATTCTCCAAGAAATCCAAGCTTCCACAGTACTTGTTTGTATTGTTGAATATTTTCCTGGATATCGAACTAATACATGCAGTTATCTAATTTATGAATTAGCGATTCTGTTGAATTTCCCCACACTGCTTTGACATAATTATAAATTGACAGAACAAGGCTGTCTACGAACATGGCGTTTTCTTGTGGAGTGAAGTTTTGTTTATATCGCCGAAGAAGATTCGTTCTGGAGGTCACTTTTTAGCAAACATATGTTTATATGTTCGTTCCACACAAGAGCTTCTCATCCAGCAATATGCCCAAATATTTGAAGTTGCTGACTCGTTCTATGGGTTCGTTGCCTATAAAGAGCTGAAGTTCGTTTTCCGGATTCTTCTTATGGCTTGATCGAAATACCATACATTTTGTTTTGCCAACATTTATTTTCATTTGATTTGTTGTCACCCATTCTTGAAGTTGTCGTATCTCTTCGTGAAGTACTTCTTAGTTTTTTGCATTTTGGGTTTCATTCGTACTGTGTATATTCATATTCGTATTCATATTCAACTTTATTTTACGTGGTATTCCCGGATCAGCACAAAAATGACTGTTCGCCCTCCGGTATCACGTTAAAGTTTATAGAAAAAGCGCAATAAATTTTGTAGGTTGCCAATCAAATAATATATTTTTTTGCACAATCTCTTATCTAAAAGCCAGTCAGTAATAATTCTTTTGAATTTACCTAAAAATTCAGTACATTTAGCAGTAACTGGTATTTCATTCCAAATTTGTACCGCTTGGTAAAATATTGAAAATATTGATATCAAATCGTGGTCTGAAATTCCAGAAGCTCGAACCCCGAACTGTAATAATTATTGTAATTGAGGGTTGTTGGTGAGTCAAGATGCTTTTAAATTCTCATGTTGAGAATTCATTATTTGATTGGTCGTAGTTAACATCGCCTAACACAGGTTTCTTGTTTAGCATTTAGAAGAACAGTTTCCAGCGCATCTCGAAGTGTGGGTAGTTATTTGGGAGCATAGATTGAAAGAACAGAGAATGGTTTTAAAAAATATTGCGTTGGAATTCCTATGGGTATGGTTTTTACAGAATCATTCCAATAAATATTTTCTACCCGTTTTTATGTGACACTTTTAGAAACAAATTCCTTGGCGTGGGAGAGAAACGGCAGAAAATAAATATTGTATTATAAAAAACCAAATTGCTTGGCTTCCCGCCACAACTTTTCGCAAATATGTGAAGTTAATGACGTTGCAAAATAATATTTTTGCAAGTGACACTCGGCCTAAACTTTGGCACAAACAAAATTTTCATTTTGACAGGAATCTCAAAACCAAATTTTGACCAAACCGTTGAAACTTTTGGATCCACTGGAGCTGATGAAACAATAATTTTTATTTGCTTGGACATCTACATGCAGCAATAATAATAATTATTATTATATCAGTGTAACTACATTTCAAGCAAAAAAAATCAAGAGAAACGTAAAACTAACACAAATATTTTAGAAACCCAAATAAATTTGTAGCCACATTTCTGGAGCATGTTGGGCCGGAATGTATGAGCAGGGATGAGAGCGCTAGCAAGTATTTTTGGAATTGATAAAATAAACTTGAGGAGGAATTGAGAGAGAGAGAGAGAGGAAAGCAATGAAAAGGAAAATTGAAAGTTACTCATGCGAAGGGCTCTCGGACGAAGGTAGAATGATCAAGGGAGGAAAATATCCTGTGGCTTTTTTATATCCAGATCACATGCTAAAATGATTTAGAAATTCAATCCTGTAATTTCAATGGGAAAAATATAAAATTAACTATTATAAGAAGTGGATGTGTTGGATCCCAAAGGATATTTACTTGGATTCTTTGATTGTCCTTTCATTATAAATGTGAGAACGAATAGTATGTTAATAATAATTCTTCCATTCCAAAATGCTATGGTGAAAATTTCATATGGGACTAAAATTCTCACCCGAGGACTGTTATTACGATGATTTCAACATCCGCACCCAATTACTAAATCATTACAATCATACGAGCCAATGCGTAATGTATGACCCAAATCCAGGAATTTTAACAAAATATAGACTGCCGAGGCAAGGCTTTGACCGGGGAGACCATAAGTTTGGCCAATGGCATGTAAATATTCTAAAATACACAACACTTATTTTCCACACACGAGCAAAATTGAAGTGTGACATTAATTATGATGAAAATATATTTTGAAATCGTCAAAACACGTGTCAGGTTGAATTTGTTAACATTAATATAATATTGGGAAGAATATTTAGCTTGTTCAAATTGGGAGAAATAATAAAGTTTTTGCCTTCCACTCGTACGTGGGGAAAATAAAAAAGTAAAATAAGAAAAAAATTGTGGGAAATGGGAAAAATGGTACCCGGACATGCTGAGGATGTTGGATACTTGCGGGAGGAGAAAATTGAGGAGACGACGGAGAGGTGGAAAGTAGTGAAAGTAGTGAAAGAAGTTAATGTTGGAGAAGCGTGAGGCTTTGGGAGGAGAGTTATGGATTAGAGGAGCGTGTTCAAGGAATGAAAATAATGTTTGTTGGCAGACTGCCCACAAGGCGCTTGAAAACTTGAATGGTGGTTGGAATAAACCTCAGAGGAAATGTGCTCAAGACGAGGTGACGAATTGTTGGGCAGGGAAGAGATCTTTGCCCGTTAAATAATTCAAGAAATAAATTCCAGTTGAGAGCGGAGCAACGTGACGTGACTTGAAGCTTCCTCCTCAGGGACTCCAAACCTCCATATAATTGTCTCGGAACCATACTTTCTATCTCACGAAGCACATGTAGGGACGTTGCCAAAAGGCATGAGAGCGCCAAACCATTTTGTATCAATTTTTAAAACCTGCTTTTCCTCTATTTTCCGCCTAACGTCCCTTTAAATTTAAAGCCCGAGAAGATTCTAAATTCTAAATAAATGTGACTCAAGGACTTTTCTCCCGTTTCGCATGTCACCCAATCTCCACCTGAAATTTCCAGGACCCACGCAAGTATATCATCATGCTTAATTGGTACATCCCCAATTAAGTAGCCCCATACTAGGTTCTAATTTCTAATGCTAAAATATCCCAAGTTCCTATACTTGTGTCATTATCTCTCACGTAAATTTCCTTCTACGCAAGGACCAAATTCTAGAAATTTTAAATATATTAATTCAATTTTTGAGCCCCTTTGCCTAAATTTTCTAAAATTTTGGCAAAATTTTCATCTAGCTAATCAGGTGAGAAGAGGAGGGCTGAATGTGGAATTTTTGGGAACATCGGTCAAAATATTTTTACAATTTATAAGTGGAAATTGGCCTCTTTGGAATTTTTGGTCACAAACTTAAAAAAATTTAAACTGATGACATTTCTCTGGGAAATTTTTTTGCAAGGAGTTGGAGGCACGGTGCGTGTTTACAAGACATCATGTAAAACAAAATCCGCCCGTTCCTCACCATGGGAATATTTGTGAGAGCTAATAAATGTATTGAAGGGACGTTTTTATTCGTGAAGAAAGTTACTAAAATGAGTTAATTTCAAAGGTGAGTTTTTTGTTGTAGGACAAGTATTTTGAGGAAGAGAAATTTAAACGGAAGGTTTTACCGTTAAACAAATGTAATGAGACAATCAACGGGCAGGATATGACAATTGAAGTAATGTAAAAAGTTGAATGGGTTCAATTTAAGTTAAATATGCAATTTATCTTTTTATACAGTCCTCTCATTACTTCCCAAAATTACATCATCATTCCAGTTGAAACTTTCTCCTTGCTTTCCCCCCTCCTCCCCCCCCCATAGTAGTAATTGTAGAGGGAGAAAGGATGTGAAAGACAAGGGCGTTTTCTCCTTTGAAAATCCTTGGAATTAACTTGGGTTATTCACGATGAAGAGCCACTTAGTATTGTTCCATAAGTTACTCGACATTTGCAAATCCCACGGTATTTTCCCTGTCCATTCACCAGAAACTTTTGACGTAATGGAGCTTCAAGGAGTATTCTCTACCCTAACGATCCTACTGGGAGACTTCCAAACATCAACTCTCTCTCTCTCTCTCTCTATGTGTGTCCAATTCTGAAAAGTACTAACTTTCTCCTAGAAATTCCACTCCCGCTCACTCCTTACAATCGCCAGCGTCTGCTTTATTTTTACCGTATTTACCTGCATATGACATTCTTCATCAACATTAGATATGGGAATGCATACATATGGATTATCTTTGTTACTCTGTACATCAACATATGTACGTGGTCCTTGGCTTCGTGAATGTTAACCCAGCAGATATTTGAGAGAGTGGAATCTTAGTTGGAAATGCTCCATTAAATATTTACCCATGAATCTAATGTGGCTCACTTAAAAGTTTGAACTTTCTCTCACAATAATTTCAAGGTGATAAAGTTGACGCATTTAAAATTCCTCCACCCATTTCACCATGATTGATGACAAAATATTGGAAACCAAAGTTGGGTTTTTCCTAATTTTTATGTATTTTGGAAAGCTACTACATGTCGAATGATACAACAACATAGACTTTCCCCCATGGATTTCAGAGAACTAAAAATCAAAAATTTCGTTTTAAAAACATTTTTTTCCTTATCGTTAGCCATTTTATGGTTTACGTGGAAAATATTTGACTATGCTTTTATTACACACAAGCTTTCGATAGCGAAC
>JAQFXU010005109.1:0-12187 GCA_034693705.1 Spatulosminthurus flaviceps | reverse complement strand
TGGAGTATTCTGAGAGCCTACAATTTTAGCTTTCAGAATTGTCAGTACACGTAGTTTTAGTATTGAAAGTACCGAAGACACGAGGGATGTTGTCCACGTATATTTCGAATGTCTTTGTTTTGAAAATTCCCCTCAGTTCCCTCAAATTATGGGACATTTTCGTGCCTCCAGCCCATACTTAACTTTCCATATCTAGACCTGAACTAGAATTTAATTCTAGACCTGCGCACATTTTTAACCCAGTGTGACGTAGAACTCGTGTTATTCCATTTACTCCATGTTTAAGAAATCGACATTCAGATGTCCTGTTACCAGCATGGTAGGGCTAGGGTGTTGCAAATTCCCAAAATGATGTAGTTTTACACTATGCTTAAGAAAATCCATATGCGTTAATAATTTGCACCACTTTGACTGTTTTTTCGATTTTAGCCCACTGTGCATTGTTTCAATACTTTCAATAATAAAATATAGTACAGGAATTTTACCAGAACTGGAGGTTGTACTTTGAGTCGAACGCATTCTTAGCTCGACGTTTTCCATGATGTAATAATTTTTACTATTGATTTCTATCAAAACATTAAACAGGGTAGTTAATGTAAAGGCCAGCGCTGATGAAAAAGAAATGTGTAGGACCATTTTGTCCGGTTCATCGAATAAGATCCTTCCATTAAATAGTACCAATAAAGTGTGCTTTAGCTTACACGACACGTAATTCTCATGCAGTAACTACTAGAATCTTCGAATTCAGTTCAAAATATGTTATAGAACTTTATGGGTGGGTTTCACAGCATCACAACTATTCAGGCTAAATACAACGAATACCGTGTGCGCATTAACTGTTGCAAAGTGGAGATGAAAATCCCCCCCAATGGGGTTTTTGACATGGTCAAGACTCGTGAAACTTCGAAATCTCCCTAATGAGTGCCATTTAAATTTCTGAATTTTGGCTTTCAAGTAAAATTTTAAAATTTTGCGGATTTTTAAAACATTCCAAATGCGTGTTGGAGGTGGAAGGAATGGATCGCAGTAGGTAGTAGTGGGGAGGTATTCTAACATATTTTGAACAAAATTCGAAGATTCTGGAGTTACATAAAAATGACACGCCTTTTTAGAGGTAATATTAGAGAGGATTCGTCCCCTATAATTACCTCTGAGGGAGCAAAGCGTCAGTGACCTATATTAATGGTGTAGGTCACATTTATAGAGGATTTAAAAGGATTTTTACGGTTAAATAGTTGTGTAGAATAAATGTGCAACTCACAAACAAAACGTCGAAATTTTCCTCTTATTATTCTTTAAAAGCGGCCAAAACCTTTACCCCTTTTTTTAAAAGGACTTGAGGACTTTGAGCTGTGATTTTTCGTAAAGCGGTGATGAAAATGAAGTAGCTGAGGGGGAAAGGAGCAGTATATTTTGCATGGAGTACACACGCATTCGCATGCAATACTTATTGTACTGTATGAGTTGCATTGACTCAACACAGTGTATACATAAGGAAACAACATTTACTCAGGATATCAGCATTCATTGAAACACGGTGTATATATTGTTAGAGTATAAGGTTAGGGTGGCATCACAAATGACGATCTCACCGATATTACTCCGTATTTTGCAAATTATCAGCGGTCATTTTATTTATAAGGCAACCATTTTATAGTTACGGTCGCCATTTTATTTTTAGGCAGCCATTACATTTGAACGGTAACCCTTATTTTAAATAAAATGGCCACCATTATTTTTTAAATGGCAGCCGTAAATATAAAATGGCTGCCGTATAAATAAAATGGCGGCCGCAGATATAAAATGGCGATCGTAACTATAAAATGGTGGCCTTATAAATTAAATGGCGGCGATATAAATAAAATGGCCGCTGACAATTTGCAAAATACGAGTAATATCAGTGAGATCGTCATTTGTGATGCCACCCTAACCATATACTCTAACAATATACACACCGTGCTCCATTGAATGCTGTTTAATGTTGTTTCCTTATGTATACACTGTGTTGAGTCAATGCAACTCATACAGTACAATAAGTATTGCATGCGAATGCGTGTGTAATCCATGCAAAGTATACTGCTCATTTCCCCCTTAGCTACTTCATTTGTAGAGACTCGTGGTCATAACACATGAATCCTTCATTCCGCGAACTGCCTGTGAAAGTTTGTGGTTATTGGTATTTCCGAATTTATTTTCTTGTTCCTTGTAAAAATAAATTATATTAGCGTTTTTAAAATTAATTATAAGCATGTATTGCTCAAACTTCTAACAGGCTTAACTTGTTTCTGTTGAATCTTATTTTGCTGTACCTCACTGACAATGAATATACATATATGCTTCGCATTGGCCGCATACGAAAAGTATTAAAAATGTGACCATATTTCAACTGTGCTAATTTTAAGTGAATACTAGGGGAAAACCAGCCACACACATGGCTGGAAAATTGCGTTGTGGTTTTATTTTACGTGTACCAACGACAAAGCAACCACGCCCAGAAACTCGTTTGTAGATTTTACCCCGGATTTCCCCCACAAAAGTTTGATACCCTGTAACTATTGAACCACAAAAGCTAGAAAAAAAAGTAATATTTGTACATTATATTCTGAAAGCCCATACTTTTGCCTTTAAAAAATTGATCCACATCTCTACCATGCGTCAATTAACACCAAAGATAGAACTCCCGACTTCATCCAAATTCCCCATGTTCCCCTTACGGGAGAAATCGTGAGCACTTCAAACACAATGAAGGAATGCAGCAAGGTTCAATTTGAAAATTTTAGTTGAAAAACATTACAATAGAGAATTTTTTCATGGATTTTTGACCCCCTATTGTGCTACCCTTGCGCCATTATGGGGGAACTTTTAATCCCCTATAAGGGGAACATGAGGAATTCTGATGCAGTCAGGGGATTCTATCTTTGGTGTTAATTGGCGCATGGTAGAGATGTGGATCAATTTTTGAAAGGCAAAAGTATGGGCTTTCAGAATATACACTACTTGTTATTCTAGCTTTTGCGGTTCAATAGTTACAGGGTATCAAACTTTTGGGGGGGAAATCTGGAGTAAAATCTAAAAACGAGTTTCTGGGCGTAAAAGCAACCCAAGTTGACGAATGTGACATATTTTTTACTCATTCAACTTAAAAAAATTGTGTAGACTAGAAACACCACCAGCCATAGGCGTAACTGGAAATTGGCATCTTGTGGCACAGTTAAGAAGTTTTATTCTCATTTTGAGTATGTCTGCGCCATCTGCGAGGCGAAGTAAAGAACCCTTGTGACTATGCTGATCGGCAAATTTAAATACCTCTAATCAGTCATGTCACCTCCTGACCTGTGGGTTTAACATATTTTAAGTGTTCAACTCTTCATATAAACACACTTTTGACATATTAATCACCTGCTAACTCGTATTTGCATTTTTTTAAAATTCCAGTGTTCTTGATTAAGGCAATTTTAATAAAAGACAAGGTTCCAACAGTAACTATCAGAGCACAGAATAGGAAAAATTGTCAGGATTAAATTTATGAGTGAAGGGCAAGGTTATTGATAACGGTGTGCGCCTACAATAACTTCATTGCAAAAAATTCTGGAACAGCTCTTCGAGTTCTTCGAATTCAGGACGATCTTCCGGATCCGCCTCCCAGCAACGGGTCATTATCTCATAACTAAACATAAAAATTAATTCAGACTATCTCTGCATGCATGGTAAAAACTATTTATTATAATTTTCTATACAAGATTTTCTACAAAGTTGTTACATCTCATTGTTGGCATAGTTTGGTCTGGGCAGTCTATGACTTTGTTCCAACCAACTGACAAAATCCACTGACCATGCAACACCCGCGTAGGGAACCAAACCAAACGAAAATATTTCCCACAACGTCACCCCATAAGCCCACACATCTGATTTGTGTGTAAAGACCATGGATTTCAATGTCTCAACGGCAAGCCATCTCCAAGGCAGCAAGCCCTACGATGACGATAAAATATATTTTAAGATGCATTGCAACCAATAACATAATCCAGCCATTGCAGCTCATGTTATAAAAATGTTTTACAACGCTAAACTAACTCTAAACTTCTACCTTAGTTTTTTTCACATAATTATCGTAATTCAAAAGTTGGCGAGAAAGTCCAAAATCTGTGATTTTCACCTGCCCATTGAAACTGAGGAGGACATTCCGCGTTGCCAAGTCCCCGTGAATTACCTTGTGGTCAATGTTAAGATTAAAATAATTTCTACGTGTACCACAGTCCATTCTCTTGAAACTTTTAAACACACTAATTGTACGATAACAGACCTTTCTGCTCTGCAAATGTCTCATGCCTCTCACAATCTGAATAGCCCAATGAACCAATTCCTTCCTCTGTACCATCTTTGCTCGTAAGGTCTCCATGTCTATCAGATCGTCAGTGTTTACGTATCCCTCTCCTTCGCACACATTCGTCTTCTGGCTAGCCACATTACGAATATGAGATTTCAAGCTCCCCCCGGGGCAGTATTCGATAAGTACGTAAACTCTCCCTGGAAAATAATCCAGTCAAGCAGAAATGATAATATCACGTGAACATTTAAATTTCAGATCAATATTTTACATGTTTAACAACATTTGGTATGAACTCCAAGTGCGCTCGACCACGATGAATGCTAGCAATATTGTGTAACTTTAAATATGCAAGGGCATACCCCTACCTTCAACTAACAATAAACGAGAGCTTAGCCTTAGTTGAAACCCGCGTAGCGGGCTTATTTATAGCGAGTAATTATGCTGAAGGGTATAGGCATACTGGCAACTGGCAGGGAAATATTAACATATAAATTAAAAAATTCCCTGACGCTGATAACTCACCGTCCTTTAAATTCTCGGTACAGGCTCCCAAAAGTTCCACAACGTTCTCGTGTTTCCCTAAATGAATCATTACTTTTAATTCCGAGAGCAACGCGAGCAAAACCGTCTTGTCCACTTTGGGTTTCACAGTTTTCACGGCGATGGTAGTGGCATTGTCAGAAGCTATTTTTCCTTGGTAAACCACACCGAAAGCTCCTTCTCCTAACTTTTCGTCCTCTACAAACAACGCAAGTGTAAGTAATAACAGAGGCACACCACTCTGGCGTTTGTGAATATACAAATAAAAAAATGCATTGCAGTTCAAGGAGGGACTTACCAAAAATCTGGAAATCCTTCCACTTTATCTCGTAATCTCTGTTATACGGAATGAACTGAGCATTTTCATGGGCATATTGGTCTGCTTTCAATTGTGACTCATCTCCTTTCTCGAACAATCTTATTTCCATTTCTGAAAGAGCAGCCTGTGTCAACAAAAATTAATAGCTAAAATTAGCAACTTTTGTCATTGTTGTTAAAAATTTCCACTGAATGGGCCGAAATATCATACCAATCGGTCCAAAGTTACTAATTATATTGAATGAAATTTCAATCGCATCGCTCATAACTAATAATTATTTTAGTTATGTCATAGTAGGCTGGGATGACTTACTCTTTGCCGTCGATATTTGATGCAAGTCGCAGTGACACAAGAAACAAGTAGAATAAAAACGGAGACAGTTAAAACTATCGCAACAAGCTCAATCAAATATTGGTCCCAAAAGTTTTGACCACAGTATATCTCATCGGACCCGTCCTTGCAGTCAACCACATCATCACACTTCCTTTTAGCAGGTATACAACCCTCTTTGTCCCGGCATTTGAAGTAGTCATATTCAAATTTAGATTTAGGGCAGACAATATAATTTAAAAGGCAGTTGTCCTCATCGGTCCCATCCTCGCAGTCATTAGTTCCATCGCATATTTTCTTTAACGGTAAGCATTCACTAGTATTGGCACAAAATCTTTCCGATGGGTGACAGGGTGGGGTCCAGTTACAATTCGTTTCATCAGAACGATCCTTGCAGTCAAATACGCCGTCGCATTTTTCATGGGCTTCAATGCATTTGTTCCCCTTTTGACAAGGGAATTGTTGTTTATGACAACCGCCCACTTCCCTACAGTTTTCTTCATCCGATGTATCCGAACTTCCGCAATGGTAGTTTCCGTCACAAAGCCAATGTAGTCCAATGCATTCCTTAGTTTTCTTGCACTGAAACTTATCGTACTTGCAGAACGGCATGTTTGTTTCAAGAGGCAAGGTTGGATATTGTGTAGTTTTAGCTTGACTAAAATTCAATAGAATAATTCACGCCAAAAGTTCAATGAGATTTTCATCCACCCGAAAACGATTCAAAAATTCCTCACCTTCCAGAAATTTTTGAAAGTATCCAGTCGTGGTAGCTAGACAGTCTCGTAAATACTGCGAGGTTGGAAACATTTCCCTGGATTCTTTTATTCCAGGAAAATATTCCGCATGGGTAAATCCTCCCCGATCCGGTTTCATCACATCGTAATATCCCCTCAAATTCCTCATGTGACATTCTATTTGACGCTTCAACACAGAACTGCTTAGTACTCACGTGATCCTCCGTTGTCGCTTTGCAATCCTCAAATGGAATTAATGACACAGGTCTTGAGAGTCTATCAAGCCTTGAAATAAGAGCCTTAGTATTTTCTAAATCGACAAATCAACAACTCCTCTTAACATTTTTAAAGTGAACCAATTACAATGCATTAAAGAATGTTAAAAGTCCATGGGAAATTTTCCACACTACAGCACTTGCAAATTACAATTTACAAATAAGTCACGAATTCTTTATCTAATAATAAAATCAGGAAGCATCTTATCGACCTGGGAAAGTCGTCCCATTGGATGGGACGATGTACGGTTGTTTAATCGTCTGAGTAACGTTGGAAATAATTAAAAGGGCGATGTCATTGTCATGGGTCGTCTGATTGAAGTTTTTGTGCAAAATAACATTGTAAAGATTTCCTTTCCCAAATCCGGGCATTCTCAAGATTTTAGGACTTCTACCGACAAGGCAGTGCGCAGCGGTGAGTGCGACGTACGTTGCAATTAAAAGACCTTCGCATCGGTACTCGCCAGGCAAATCTTCCAAAATGACTTGGTTCGTCAATGGAATATTGGGGGAGGTCAACACTGAAGATAAAAGTCTATTAATATTAGTATGTAATATTTTTTTTCTCTTCTGTTTCTTGAATACAGAAGACCGAATGGAGAAGAAATCAATGGCATCACACGGGGGTGTTAGTGTTCAAATGCAATTTTAAATAATAAGATTTAGTCTTTGAAATTTACCCGAATATGGCGTTTGATTCGAACGCATTTTTGCTCGATGTGATTTACTTTTCACTATATTGATTTCTTTGGAATGTTGATAATGGGAATTTACAGCAGGCTTTTTATGATTGGATCCAAGTAATGGTCAGTACTGAAAAAACGAGAGGAAATTGTTTTTATCTACGTGGTCATTTTGTATCAGCGGCCTCTTTTTAACGTGTAAAGAGAATTTTGAGCTGCACTTTTACTCGCTCTTATAGCGGTACCATATAGTGGAAGGATCTTCATAAGCACGGTCCGGTCACAATAAATGGAGTTCAATCTCTTTCATTTGGGTTAGTGGAAGATTTGATAAGGTGTGCACTTTACTTGAAAGGTGGGGAAGAAGAGCAAAAGACGAAATAGAATTTAGTACTTGAATTTTGTTAAACTCTTGATATTAGCACCAACTTAATTCTGAAGAGTGAGGACAAACGTTGCTATTTTTTAAAGTGGTTGAATTTTTTGCATGGAGAAAAATGAATCGTGTTATCTCTGCACACCTTATTTAATTTTCCTCATTTTCCTTCTCATTGTCATTTCATATGACTGTTTCTCAACTTTCCGTGAATTTTGTGTGCAACGATGTTTGCGGTTGTATGAATTTTGTTAAGGTTTTTCGGGATTATCCACTACCACTTATAATTATGTATATGTAGTAGGACATCCTGTCAGTGCCCGGAAAATCAAATGTTTATTGAGCAGAGGTTTGTGGTTATTGATATTTCCGAACTAATTATCCTGTTGCTTCCTGATATTCATTACAGTTTCATTTGGATTGTGTTTTGGGACTTGTATGCTGTAATAATTTTAAATGAATATTAACAGTGGGTTGATCAAACTTCAAAAAGGTTGAAATTGTTTCCGCTGATGTTGTTTTCAAACTAGTTGTACCGTACAGTATCTAGTCCAGTGTTTTTGCGGGTTTTGGGGCAATTGGGTTTTTCATATGTGCACCCATGCAATTGAAATGATCAATGCAGTAAATGACGGTTGGCGCTTATGAATCGTACTATAAATAATTAATAAGATTAGGAAGTAAGGAATAAAAGTTATTTCGATATTAATTGAACCTACGAATTGTATTAGTTTTATTATTGTAGTAAATTGTACAATTTAATAATAAAAAAATAAATTCCGTATCCCCCAGTGCAGTGCTCCGAAATAACGTATGTACTTAACATATGTGTGTATAGACTACTCTAACAAGTCATTATTTTAACAGTTTTGTTTTTATTACTAAACGGCATTCTTTGTCATTTGAATTGTTAGTATTAAATATCAGTCATAGTATGTATTTTAATTCTATGCACAATATAGGAGTCACAGGGGAGGGGAACGAAATAATTTTAATATATCAGGTGAATTTACTAATAATAATATCACTATTGAACACAAACATATACATACTAAGAATGGTCAGAATAACAATTTACTCACAACATTATGGAAAGACTGCACACTCCACACACCACTCACACCACAAAAAATGTTAAATTACACGTTTAGGTCCCAAAAAAACATTTTCACTTGCTTGCCCCATGCTGGGGGGAATTTACTCTTTTCGCAAGTGGCCACTGCTATAACTCAGCTATGCTTGGAACGTCCGAATGAGTTGAAATTTTAAAATTAAGGTTTTAAAGCAAATTAAGCGAGGGCCGATTTTTTCTTTTCCCAATAAACCGAACTTAAACCGGTTTTTCGGGGAAATTGACGTTTTGACGATAAATCTAAAAACCCAGAAAACCGGTTTGAGTTCGGTTTTTCGGGAGAAGGAATAACCGGCCCTCGCTGAATTTGCTTTAAAATTTCAACTCAAGTGGACGTTTAATTGCTGAGATATAGCATTATTGGCCACTTTCCTAAAGGGTGAATTTCCCCAGCATGGGGCAAGCAAGTGCAAATTTTTCATTATTTTTAGGGGCCTAAGTAGATACAGATCCTCTTTACAAAAAAATATGCTGGTCAGTTTCCTTACCAACGCAACGGATAAAGTGGTACAAGCTCCTATAGTTATTTGGTATTTTAATTTGTTCGTGGGTTAAATTAAAGATTAAACTTTTGTTCCTTTCCTCTAAATCCTGTAGTTTATTTAAATTTTGATGGAGTGAGCCAATGGCTATGTACTTCCTACATTGATGAATCCTATTACATGTGTATAATTTCGTAACAGCTTAACCTATTACAAAAATTCCAACGTCATCGCTTGTGGCATCCAGAACAAGTTATTTTTGCTGAAAATGAATAATTATTTTAAAAAATAAGATGTTTTGGGCTTACGTATTCCCCGTGGACGTACTCAGAATCTACTGAACATAAAGTGATAAAAATGAGGGGATTCAGCTTTAAACTGTGCTAAATATTCAATTCGGAACACAGTTAAATATAAAAAGGTCATGGCTGTCCACACTTAAAGATTTTTAACTTGATATAAGGGAGCAGAGCTGCATATCATTTTCCATATATGACAAAGCATATCACGCAAATCCTCTCACACATTTCTTCTATGCAAGGAAATGCCTACCTTCCTACGTGTAAAAGAGGTGGAAAACCACTTATCACAATTATTATGAAACCAAACTAAATATTCAAATTATATGTAGCGCACAGCAGAGGAGCAATGAAAAATTATTATGCATAATCTTATTATAGAATATAATAGAGGATAATCATGGAGGATGAGATAAACATGAAGCATGAGAATGTACACCGTAATTACATCAGAGCACAAACAATATTTACATTGTAAATCCAGAAATTCAAGTTAAACAAGAGTAGAAGCAAGTTGTAGTTTTCTTGTACAGTGGATTCTCTATGAAATGGATACCCTTCAGATCAAAATGATTTCCTCTAGATTGGTAGACGGAAGTTCTGGCGAGCAGCCTTTCCTCGCTTTAAGTTAAGCGTTTAAAAATGTCTTTCCAATGCTGATGCAAGGCAAGTTTCCTCCATCACCCTTTACGTAGTCATGGGAGTTTAAAAATCAGCGTAATGACAAGGGAGGACGAAAATCTGTCCGGTACAAATATTGACCGATTAGTCCGGTACAGTAAGCACACAACGGACTAATTCTATTATAAACTGTCTTATATGCTTTGATGAATGTTAAAGTTTTCGAGATTTTGCTCCATTGTGGCCAGCACGTTAGGTGTGTGACAATAATATTTTGTGTGAAGAATCAGCAGTTGATCATAATCCATTCAAAAATCCTATCCACCAATTTTTATCCCTATACTGGTCCATTTTTCGAAAAATTTATCATGTCCATTTTGAAGGCGATCGTACTAACTGTGTGGGATGACAAAAACGAGGTACATGTACCTCACCCAAAAATAGCACCAGTTTTATTGCTTTCAATCAGATGATTTACTGTTTGTTGTACGTGTTCATCTGCATTATTTCCTGAGATACGATACTATACCTTTGCAGAGTGTGCATTAAAAGGTTTACAACGATAATAATATGTCTCCCCTTCTTTGGCTTCACCTATTTCTTGGATTTCTCAGGGAAGTTGTTTTGAGCGGAATTGACTGTATAAATAATCATGTACACAAAATCACTTGATGTGGAATGACTGATTAGCTGAATAAACAAACACTACTGTTGCCATCACGGCTAATACATACACAAATACACACTACTGTAAATTACTCGAGACGTCTTACACGTGAACACTCTACTCCTTCACTCAACCAATAAATTCCATCCTATTTTTCTATTCCCTTTGAACTTCTAATCTTACGACGCGTTATCACATATTAAAGCTTTGCGAGTTATCCCTCAAGTTGATTGGGAAGTTGCAACATTTGACTTTATTTATTATTTCTCATTCAATAAAATAAGACTGGATCTCCCATCAGTAACACGGCTACGTAATCCTATGTAAGTAATACCAAAATTGGTCCCAAAAGGCAGAGCTAGAGTCTATAGAGCCCGCAGCATTGATTGTAATACGTTCAAGGCCGTGCTCTGTGCTCGTGTGTTGCAGGGAAGATTTGACAAAAAATAAGATGGCAATTCCCTGACTTCGCATTGATTCCAATATTCCCATAGTATGGAATGATAGAGAGAAAATTCGTTGGCATTTGAAAGGAAAGAATTACACTGCAATTAGTACTCCAGACATTGAAGCCTCATCAGCTCCTTCAACCTCTTCAAGGGCGAAGAAGAAAAAAATGAAGACGACGCAGAAATATTTGACGACGGCTGTCGTGTATTATTGCAACCTTGCTCTCGTAAGTTGTAAATAACAATAAAAATTATTAGAGTTAATTTGAACTGAAAATAGGGGAATTGAAATGTATAAGTAGGTGAAGAGAAAGATTAAATTGTAGGGAGTGTCCGCAACCTTCCTGGCACCCATTTTGATTGACTTTCGCAATGCCTTTCAAACGGACACACAAGCAATCTCTCTGGTCATCACCATCTGCAGAGTCACCGTTCTCATCAGTTCTTTGTCTTGTAAACAATATTTTCATTCAATCTATTTTTATTGTAAATTATGTTAGTGAGTGTACATGGATTGAAGTGCAAAATCAAAATAAATGTGACTTTGTTATTCCGCTACAGTTGGTGTAATCTTCAACTATGTGAACCGCCACCTCATTGTCACATTGCTAGTGTTAACAATGGGCATAACCGGGATTTTATTTCCCCACTCAGGAACGCTAATAACCTTTGGAGCTTTATTCGCCCTCCATTCTGTGTGCGTCGGAGGATATGTAACTGCACAAGTAGTCTGGATCATTGAAATTTGGAAGGACGCTTCCGGGCCTTATATCCAAGCGCAACATTTCTTCTTCGCGCTCGGCTCGATTTTTCCGCCATTGATCTTCGCGCCATTTTTGAGCCAGGAATCCTCAAATGATACAGTTCCTGGTCTTGAGGTTAATGATTCCCTAAATAGATTATATCTACCTTGTGCCATTTGCGGGGGTGTCATTGCTCTGGGCGCC
>JAQFXU010005108.1:0-12188 GCA_034693705.1 Spatulosminthurus flaviceps | reverse complement strand
CAACCGCATCTTTATGTAACTGTTCCAAAGTCTTGGATTCCACGTCGTCATATCCAATCACGAACTGGAATATAATAATCATTTGTTTCCAATATCAAAAATTATCATAACTTTTCAAAATTATTAACTTTTTGACCGAATACTTTTTGATAAAAGTCAAATTAAACCCTAAGAAATTAACTTACTTCTAGGACTAGGAACAGCGAAGTTAAATATAGCAATTATGATTTCTACATTGTATTCGCAAACACAGTGACTCGTATGATTTGGATATCTACTCCAAAGTAATTTTGAGGTAAAATGTTTTTCAAATCATATAAACACTCTTAGCATTCAAAGGTTTTTGTGTTTTAATCATTCATTCCAAAAATTCAAAACAAACTTCAAATGACACTTATATTTATGTAAACTTGAAAAGTTGGTCACAATTTCATAGTTTTGCAAAAAATATCACCCAATCCATTAAACTATTTTCAAGGATTTTGAGGAAGTACACCTGTGGCCTGTGGCACAAGCCAAACAACATATTGTAACTGCAGGGAAGCCATCTCGACCAGCGTTGTCTCCGTATTGGTGGAGACTGTGATTGCCGATTCCAAATTTATGTTTTCGAAATGAAGGCCAATCTGTAACCACAGTGACTTCAATCTCATTTCAACCCCAGGATTGTAAACAGTTCTTGGATACCTTCATTCGCTCAATTCAATAAGGGTCTAATTTCTCAGGCATATCTTGTATGAATCATCAAGGATTACAGAGCGAGGCGAAATTTTTTTACCTGGACAACGTTGAAACCTCCAGCCCCTTTAAAAGCTAGGGGGATGATGATTCACATCTCAAATAATAAAAGCTCAACTTGAAAAGTTCCGAAAAATATTTCCTTTTAGAAAGTTAAATAATAAAAACTTGTAATTTTTCATTGTTTTTTATAATTTATTAATATTTAATCACAAAAATCGTTTTTAAAGTTGCTTTTCAAAAATTCCTTTAGTATTAAATGACTAAAAATGTTAGTCAGTATTTCTTATTATTATTGCATGACAAATAATTATTCGAAATTTATTAATTATTCAGAATTAAAAATTATAATGTATAATATTTTTCCATTATTACTATGACCAGCTTATTATTAAGTGTACCTTTGCAATAGATTAGAATTATTATTGATTTGTAGTGCAGTGTGTGTAGGTTAGGGGTAAGTGTGTAAGATTTAGAAGTATGTCCGACAATTCTCCTCCGTTCTTTGTTAGCTATAGCTCTCAATAAAATTATTATTATTAGAACTTCAGGAATTAGAATATTTCGTAGTAATTATGACCGGAAATTCTAATCACCACGTTGCATTTGATCAGGCTAAAGTAGAAATTGAGGATGAGAATGAAGAGAAGCTTGAGACGAAGGAGTCGCAAATGGGATGGAAGCAGCCAGCTCGTGGTGATTTTGCATCCACTTACCGATATAAACACAAGCCTCCCAAAAATGTGTGTAATCCCTGCGGTTGCTGTTGCATTAGCCTGAGATGGGGCTGCTGTGCCATTGGAATACTATTTTTGGTAATTTTTTTAAAATCCTACAAAACTTATGGGGAATCATTACTTTCAAAAAGTTGTTTAATTTGTTAAAAATATCATTATTTTTTCATTCCAGCTAAGCGCTATAGGTCTATACTTTGCAATACCCTACAATTTGGAATATCAGAGGAATACACTTTGGGAAAAGAATAAAGATGAATGTGCAGAATACGTAGGAAGAAAGAAATGCAATGATTTGAATGAGGGAATAAAAAGTGAGAAAAAAACCAATGTATGGCTATGTACCTAGAGAATATAGCGCCCACTTAGCATCCGGTGCTCATTGCTTTTTGAAAAGTCATTTCAATCAAATAAGGATCTTACGCTGGTTCATCACATTAGGCAGTTAGCGCAACCACTTACGTATCTCCCGTATAAAACTTATGGTACTTATGGAACTTATAAACCAAAATTTCACATGTAAAATTTTCATCTATACGTTCTATAAGGGCTATAAGTTTTATACGGGAGGTACGTAAAAAGTTGCGCTAACTGTCTATTATTGACTAATTACATTTTCCGAAAACAGGGTAAAAACGGTAATTGTTTTTCCAATTCATTTAGCTGTAATCTTGGTGTCTACAATTCCTCCAGCCTTGTACTTTCTCATTGGTACGTTTACTTTGATCGCCGTGGTTGTTCCGGTAAGTTTACACATATTTGATTGTGAGAAAAGGACAAGGTTTAAATTAATTTCTGAATTTTGCCATACATCTTTTTAATTAGAAATTTCAAGTGGTATGAAAATAATTCAAGTACATGCTAAACTTTGTAGTATGCCTGGTGGGCTGCGATCATAGCTGCGGTTTTCATGGTGCTAAATGCACTTCTTAATTTGGCACGATCAATATTATTTTTGGTGTTGCTCAACTTTATTAAAAGCGAATTTGACAAAGCCTATGAATCCAACGAAACTCTGAAGGAAAATGCAGATGTTCAAGAACACGTGCACTTGGTTATGAATGTGGTTAATGGCATTTTAATCGCATACCTCGTGATAGAACTGATTTTTGAGAGTTGGTTCCTCTTCTGTGTCATTCAGTTTGCCAGGCAAATCTGTGGGTGATCAACTAACCAATATGGGGGGGGGAATGTGGACCACTTGAGCTGCGCTTTGAAAGTTTCAACTTCTCAATAAAAATTTCATGCATAAAATTTTAAAGAGGACAATAACTACTTTATTCGATGCATGCATTGTGAATCGATTAGAGTCAAATTTAGTTGCAGTTTTTGTCAAATGGGGAAATGGAAATGTCTGCCAAATTTTTATGAAATTAAGAAGAATTTTAACTGACATTAGTGAGGATAATATTGGAGAACCATTTTGGTCAAAATTTCGTAGTATTGCCAGTCATTCATAAAAAATAGATCAGAGTAATGATATTTTAAATTAGCTACGTGCCAAGAATCCAGAATTTTTGTTGACTGACTCAAAAATGAGAACCAACTGGTACCATTTTTTGTGTACTGGGAAATTACAACATACATATCTGTAAATTACAAGTTGTTATTAGAGTAACTTTTCCTCTGCCGGAACCATGCAAGGACATTTAACTACTTTTAAACAGCAAGTGAAATTATATGCATATAAAACGTAGCGCAAGTCAGAAATTTCAGCTGCGATAATTATTTTACAATATGTGAGCAAAACTTACCTAGAAAACGTTTTATGAAGGATTAATTGCGGATTCCCCAAAATCGGAGACATGCATGTAAGAGGCGGGTTGAGTAACAAAGCGTTTACAAAATAAGTTTATTCCGTTCCACTTGAATGCAAAATAAATATTTGTTGTAAATTAATTAAGAATCTTCTTGTGGGACTTTTGCGTGCAGGACTCTTGCTATAGAATAGGTCTGATTGTTCTTACAATTAGGAAGATGTTTCCTGATCACGGAGCTGCTTACTAATAACATTGCTGGATTCTTAGTGCTGATAATACCTAAGCCGTGAAAACTTGGCTTAGGTTACATTGGTAGAGACAAAATTCTTTGGATGTAGGAAAGTCAGGCCTGGCAGTTACAACCAATCTGAAGTCTACAGGATAAATCACTTAATTTTAGAGAACATGATTTATCATTAACACTTATTAGCATGACTTTGGCGAAGGGAGTGTGAGCACATTCCCACGCAAACATCGCATTGCTGGCATGCATTTTCTTTTAGGGTTGCCCGGACGTGGATGTTTTAGGGGTATACTCCAAATGTCTTAAACCGACCACAAAGCTAAATAATTTTCACCAAACAAACGTCGATGAAGCGTCAAAAGCAAAATGAGAATTAAAATTTTACAGTAGATATTTCTATCATACAATAAATTAGATTCAAAAATTAGCAATTGCGCACACAAAATCTGAGAATGCTGTCATAACAATGTTTCTCAATGCATTAGACTACGGGAAATAATATCGTACACAAATATCAACTTTTCCTGAGCAATCGCAATGGTTAACACGTCTGGAAATATTGCTCAAACGAAAAACTTTTAAATTGATTATTTTGATGGTTGACTCTGAATTGTTCCAAGTTGATCTTTTCCTAGAAACAACATGTGATAATTTGAGTGGATTCATTAAATGGACCTCAATCTAATTGTGAAGGTAATCTGATCCCCTATGAAATTGGTAACTCAGTCTTACCTGCTTTAAATTCCATCGGTTTTGTAAAGGAGGAGCGGGTCTGGGATTTTATAAATCATTTTATACATACAGCAGCGGACTAAAATGTAATCAGAAGTGTTGACACCGCATTGACAAAAAAATCAATATAAATTGGAGTCGATTCTCGCTCCATGGTATGGAAACCACCCACTTTAATTCCCACATCCTGAACTGACATCAGTTTCTTCTCAAAAAATTGATTTTCCTGTCTCAACAGAAGTGGAATTTGCTTGGAGCAGCTAAGCAGCTCTAATTTATATTTGCGCATGTGCAAAGGAATCAAGAAAGCCTGGGAAACTGAGATTGTGTAAGTAATTAGCACGTAAACAGCAAAAAATAGTAAAGAGCCGGATATGACTAAATTACTGGAGAAGTTCCGAATGCCACAATAAAAGGCGAGGATGGAAGCCGCCAAACAGGAAAACTTTAGCATGTAGATTATTGAAGCGTGGCCAAAATTAAATAGAATCACAAAAAGTTGTGTTTCCACACAAAAGCGCGTCCCCCAATCCAAGTAAGCTCTTTTATTTGTCCTCGGGAAAAACTTGGATTCTTTCAAAAGGTTCCCAGTCACCTCCTCTATGAACAGAAGTATATTGATAAATGTTACGTTGCCGGATGCCATGAGCATTTCGAATTGAAGACATTCCAGACCAAATAGGAGCAAAAATATCAATGGGTTCCGCCAAAATGCTCCGAGGTGTTGGTATAGATGAACTTTCCTCCCAAAAATCGCCACAATAGTGTTTGACCCTAAGGCTACCATAGCCACGGAATAGGGAAGGTACATAATAAATTTTTGTTTCCTTGAAAATTTCTCCTTCATTTTTGGCTTCATGTGTTTAAATACGTTGGATTTTCCTGAAATCAAAACCAATACATTTTCAATTTCCATGGATTGAAATTAAGTACAAATTATAGTTGAAATAAAATAAAATTTAGCTGTATCAGTCGGAGTTTTTTTGCATTTATTTCATATCCTATAATGATCCTCATATAATATTAAAGTGATGTGCAAGAATTCTATGAGAATAAAAATGTTTTAGTAATAATGTATTTAGTAATAAATTTCCTTACCATTTCCTTGATGAAAATTACTCTTGAAAATGTAATTGAAAATTAGTACCGTTAATTCAGGTGTCTTAAGACTGCAAAACCACGTGACTCCGGCCACTGCAATGCTTAACATGTTGTAGAGTGAAGTAGACATTAGTTCTAAGTCCGAGAATTCGGAGCCGGAAAAATATTCCCTAAAAAAGCTAAAAGTTGACAGTAAACTTTTTATGCAGCAGTAGAAATAAAAAAAGGAGTAAATTTGCCGTCTCCGTCTACAAGTTGGCCTCAATAAAGGTTGACCACTTGAATGGAAGTGTAAATCGAATGGGATGAGAAGAAATTTTGAATGAAATTTACAATAGTTGATGTACCAACGGAAAGCATTGGGAGCTTCCATCCTGGGGGGTTATTCTCGAAAGACTTACGATCGCAAGTCCGATCGTATAAGTTCCGAGTTAAGATTTTTGCAATGTTAAGTTGCATTTAGTTGCGATATCGTAAGTTACGATGTCGTAACTTTTGTTCGAGAATAACCCCCCTGGAATCCACCAAATTTCAAGGAAATTTTGAATTGTGAAAAAGATATGTCTCAACAACGGTTGAAAATTTCGTTTGAAGTGGCAAAAATACTTCGGCTCCGCTTTTATAGAAGTGGTTGGGCTGCAAATTGGTTCTAATTTTAATGAATTTCCTTGATTCTATGAGCAAAATCTGCTTCCGCGTTTATTTCTGTGCCTCTTTCAAGGAAAATAACATTATTTTTCATTATTAAAGTTAAAAGTAAATTTACAAAGTAAAAATACCACAAGATTTTAGGTTCTGGTTTTGATTAACCATCAAAAATGTTGACTCTGGTTTTAAAACTGCAGTGAAATCGAATTGTTCAAATTGAGTAAATTATCAATAATTTGTTTATTCCTGGAAAGCTTTTCCACTCAAAGTTTTTAATAAGTCAGAACAACAAAGTATGTAATTGAGAGGCAATTATTTGTGAAAAACATATGATAATTGTCGCGGTAGCCTTTACATGGATTTTTAATCGTTGAGCTAAAACCAGGAAATTTTTTACAGTATGATTAAAATTTAGGGGCTTCGACACGTAATTGACAATTTAGGTTTGAAATCAGGAAACAGGATGACCATTTGACCTACTTCTGACACTACTTTAGACTTTTCGGATTTAAGTGTTTCCAGGATATTTGACCTCAACAGCAGGTCGTGATTTTCATTTGAATTCAATCGCTTAATTTGTACTAGGAAAGAAACTATGTTCTGAAATAATGGTCATTAGGTTACAATTATTACGTGGGATTTAAACAAGGATGTGTCCTATTTTAAGTTCACCTATAAGGGTCACCCTAAACATGAGTTCAGTTTGACAGGTCAATAAAATGGATACGGAGGAAGGTCATTTAAACTTCCAGGTCTTTCCCCTCCTCAGAACTTTCATTTTGATAATAATGCGTTGGCTGTGGTTGACAAATTTTGAGGAATTCCCCAATAGTTATAATTTGAGTTGAATTTTGTACAAGCTAATGGTTTGAATGCTTTCAATTTTACTCAATCACAGTTCGGATTTATCGGTTTTCCTTGCAAATACATCTTTTAGGTTTTTTAGTTTCTTGCTCAATTCATCTGCCATTGGCAAATTTGGAATCATATTCAGAATATTTGAAAGCAATTGTGACATGTCCCCTGAGTTGGAAAATCCTGATGCAGGAGCTTGCCCCATTTGCTTTATTTGCCCAAGTTTATCCACTAAAATTTGCTTTAGAGAATCCAATGACATTTTTGTTGGGTCGGTTCCTGCGCCATCTTCCGAGAAGGGCATGCCACTGGTTTGAGCATTCTTTGCAATACTCTCTGAAGGAGTTTCTTTCTGTGGCTCATTATTCTCTGATGTTGTGGTAGGAGGCAATTTGGAATTAATGGATGAAGGATCTTCACTGGAATCCCCGTTTACCATAACATTCTGAGCAAACAAATACACTTGGAATGAAAAAACTTGGAGAAAATTTTCCCGCTAATGTTAAATTAATGACAAAAACCTAATGCAATTACATCGTCCAAACCATAAAAATATTTTGGCAAATTTTAAGCAGTTCTACCACATTTTCAGTTTAAAAATGGTTTTAACGAATAAAAATGGGGGTAATTTTCAGGAGGATTTAGAAATAATAAATCTGTTACTTACCATTACCAAGGCAAGAATAAATGCGGTAGATATTTTTGACATTGTTTTAGTATCTCTTACGATGCGCTGGTTACAGAAATATTGATACTGAAGTGCAAACGGTGGAAGTTTTATCGCTTGTGATTGTTGGAAACTTTAAATAAGGGAACTAATTAGCGATCAATTTTGATGATCAAATAAAGTAAGCGTCCAAGAAGGAAAGGGATTTTGACGGATTAGGTTAATTCATACGGGATATTTTCTCAAACTAGAAGCTAAAAATAGCTATAGGAAAGATTTGAATGGAACTAACCCCATAAAAGTTGTTACAATTTTCAAGTATCTCACTAACCTTGATTTTAATTTCGAATTTCCTGTGGAAGAATTTTACAGTTGATTAAATAGAAAAAATCTGGCGAGAAGCTTTTAGAAACATTACAATACAGAATTTTATGTTGTTGAGAAAGAATACATTAGGCTCAAATTTGAATGAATAATTCAGCCAGGAGTCCTTGTGCCTCTTTACATAAAAATTGAAGTTCATTTCCTCTGTATATTTCACACTTTGTATTTAATCAGTACAACTGTGCAAATAGAAATAATATGCTTCTCTGTACTCTGTCGCTTTCAAGCTTTAAAATCTGTGAAGGTATATAGAAAATAATAGCACCCGTTTAAGCTGTAACAGCTGTACAGTGCAATCTTGGTCAAATAAAATTTAACCTTTATGTACTTCTTGCGATGTCTTTATAGCATTTCAATTTTTATCACTAGCAAAAATTGGAATGACACGTTGAAAATTTTGTAGACTAAAATACTGGCTAGAAATTTTAGACTTATGAAAAAATGTCATTACAAGTAGGCCCAATATTTGGTAAAATATAATCAAAGTTGTGGTCAGAAAATTTTTCTCCGAAGAGAAAGAAAATGCCACAAAATTTATTCGTAGAAAGCCCATAAGAAAGAAAATGCCGTGGTATAAATAAAATTACTTTTACTTAAAGTGAGGAAGTTTCCAAGGAAATTTTCCAATATTTTCTACGTCTTTTATGCTAAGCATTAAATTACGCCAGTCCCTCCAAAATTTTCAACAAAAATAAAAATCCATGTTGTGGTTAAGAAAAACGTATTTTGAGCCATTTTCACAGACCTGTCAATCAAGCTAAGGATTTTGTCTCCAAAGCTTAGACCTCTCGCTGAGAAAAATTTGACAGACAATTTCCGTTGAATGGTCTCCCGCCGTCTTCTTTTAACATTTCCTTCTTAAATGGCCAATACCATAGTAAGCACTTAATTTTCTCCCACCATTTTCGTTCATAATGATTGTCATATCCGTCAACCCCTGTCACGCCACTACAGAAAAAAATCAACATCCATAATTGACTTTAAGAGGGCAAAAATATAAACACATAAAATTAGACATTATTTACCTCATAACAAAAACATTTGAAGTTAATACCTTTACAATTTTTGTAATGGCACATAAAAATCCTCCTCCTTTTAGCGCCATATATGTTTTTTAATTGAAAGGAAGCTCTTTTCCGGAACTTCCGCAACTTCTAAATGTAGTTCATCTTGGATAAGGAGGAGAGCGTGACTTGATTTGCATAATCTGCCACAACAATAATAGTAATCCTCTAGAAAATTTAAATGATTATACAAAACCTTCTGAAAGGGTTATCTTCCTCCACCACTCGAACGTCTCTCCAAAATGTACCAAATAAATATGCAAATCTTCCTATTCATTACTTTTTCTGGGGGGCTTGTATTAAATTAAAAGATGACGGCAGTTCAAATCATTTGCATTAATTACTGGTTCGTAACTCTCAAAAATCTCAACAAATATTTCCTACATTTTTGGTTAACTTTCATAGATATTTTGGGTAAAAATTGCAAAAAACAACAAAATTTTTTTTCATGTTAAAATTTAATAATCCAAAACATCCTCAATTTAGCACAAACATTTAAGAGTGCATTTTCAGGGAAATTGAACAGTGTTTAAATTGCGGGCTTGTAAAATCGTAAAACCAATTTTAAACAATTATTTCAAATCTTAAGCAAAATTCACACGGACTCAAAATAGTAAGACATTGAGAAAAAGAAGAAATAGAAAAAAGGTTGTGAAAATTGTAGTTGATAAGTTAACTTAATTAATTTCCTCCCAAATCAGACCAACAATATTTGAATGAAATTCCTTCTCAAATTATCACCAAAAATATTTGGTAAAAATGCCCTAAAAAACTTTAGCCAACAATATTTACTTAAAATCCAACATTTGCCAACAATATTCCAATCAAATTTCTTCCCAAAATTTGCCACAAATATTTGAACAAAACTTCCTCCCAAAATTTACTAACGATTTTTAACACACCCCCAAATTTTAACCCACATCATTTGAAAAAAGATCTCACCCAAAATTTTGCCAAAAACTTGAATAATATTCTATTTGTTGGATAATATTTAAAACCTCTACGAAAACTACTACAACTCAACCCAATTAGTACACAAAAGAATGAACAACCCCCCAAAAACCAAATGAAATACATACCTGAACCATCACCCCACCAATTGCCAACCTCTCCATCCAATTTGATACAAACGACCCAACTAACATTGTCCATCTCTCCAAACCTCTAGCCCTTTAAACATCCCCACACTTTTACAAACAAATTTGCTACTACAAAACCATCCTAAAGAAAAGTCCTCCCGTCAAATTTCAATAGGATCAAAAAACTACACACTCAATTATCCTCACATCACAATTTTTTTCCAACTCAAAAAAAGAAAGGAACGATTTCTCTCTCTCTCTCTCTATCTCGACCCCACACAAAACCCCATTGTACAGAGCCAAGTGAGCATGTGTGTGTGTGCTTGTGGCTCTGATACTCCCGAATTATGAAGTGGTGAAAAGCCCCATGGAGAGTAATAATTGTTATAGGGTGGGCCTACTACTCCTATATATAATTTCATACCCCGTCCGCACCTCATATTATTATTCAATGAATGGATCAAATACGCTCGCCGTTCCTCATATCAACTCATCCATTGTTATTCCACCACAGCTCCGCTTGTTTGTTCAAATTTCAAGTAGTTATTCCAAGGGTCGATAATCTGGAATTCTATCCCTGCTCCCACCACACCTACATATATTATTATACGCCATCCCATATAAACAGAGCCCTATAGAATTTTCAAAAGAGCCGTAGATGGGATTAAGTGTTGTGTTTTGATGTTCGTGTGGGGTTCCCTCATCTCTTTCTCTCTCTCCATCAATTCCATCATTTTACGAAGCCTCCTCCCATTGGCTCCAATTCCCATGTAAGAGGCAGGCCTACACACACTTTTCCCTCCCACAGCCCAGCCTATCCCCAACTTTTAGTGCATAGGTTGGCTTCCTTTCCATAACCCAGGAAGATGCCTTTGTTTAAATTGTTATCACTCCTTTCTGTGGACCCAAGCACATAGAGAAATCTCTCAAGCTTTACAAACGACAGACCCACGTTTATATACATGCAAAGGAGGGTGGCCTGCCAAACGGCATTTTAATGTTACAGCATAAATGGATGATCCCTGGAGGTTGGAGTGAGTCAAATGGAATTGAATAGTGTGTCTTGGAGACGGAGGGAGGTAGTTGTAGAGGAGAAGGAAGAAAAGAGTGAGAGAGAGAGAGAGAGATCTTGTGTGAGTTTTACAGTTGATTATTGATGTTGGGTTAATACTGTAATTCCTCTCTCGTGTGTTTTCCAAAAGTGAGCGACTCTGTTTTCTCTAGCATTGTGTGTGTATATGTGAGGGTGTGTGTGTGTGTGTGTATTTGAGAGAGAGAGAGCCCTGTTGTGAGAAGAAACAAGGCCCTGTTTTCATAAACTTTGTTATCTCTTACTCTCTTTCGTCCTCTTCCCTCACACATGTAAACAGCCATATTATTATTATTCTTAAATATTCAATCGTCAATTAACATACACACACAACTTGTTTGTTCAACGCCCGCCCCAATGTTTTCTCACCAAACTTTCTTCTCTTCATTCCAAACAAACACTACGGAGCCGACCCTGGCAAGAGGAATCTCTCATATCATTATCCAATGACCTTGTCTCTACTTATTCAAACGATAAAAATAATAATAATAATACACACACGGATCATTAATAACTGTTGCAATTTTTTTTAGTTCCGAGAAAGTGAAATAGATAAATACGAGGAAAACAATAATAGGAAAATAAATAAATACGTGGAATTGTAATAATTGTGCGTGTTTTCTTTGGAACTGAGTTGGAATTTTAAGTGAATTTTATCAGTTGGTGATATTTATAGTCCGCCTTTCACCTTTCGCTATTTAGAGATTTTCCTATATACGTAATTTATTTCACAATAATTAAGCACATTACAAGGATTGGAGATTTTCGTAAGAATTTGATGGATTGTGTGAATTTGTGTCAAAGAAGAAACTTGTGAGTTTTTATTTCGAAGTCAAACGGACTTACAGGAATGTTCGGTTGGTGAGTTTGAAAAACATTGTTAAGGGACGAGAATAGTTGAAGTGGATAAGTAATTACAACGTTCTTGGTAATCTGGACATTGGCGCGCTAAAATTTGTTGAGAATTTAAATGCAGAAGCAAGTGACAATGCACACGTTGTTCGGGGACGAGAACGCGTACTATCGTCACGCGAGCTCGTACTCTCCCGCCCTTCAACCTATGACCGGGACTATGACCCATGGAGCGTACCC
>JAQFXU010005107.1:0-12189 GCA_034693705.1 Spatulosminthurus flaviceps | reverse complement strand
TGGCCGGATGCCACACCACAGCTCCATAGTCCAAAATTGGTCTAATCAAAGCTGTGTACATCCAGTGCATGATCTTCTTCTTGCATCATGGTAGAAGGACATGGAAATTGATTGTTACACAGAAAATACAACTAAAAATATGTACACGTTAAACCGGTGCATCCTAATAAGGTCCTTGTTAATTGATCTAATACAAGTAATTATAGCGTCCAAATCCTCCTCCAAATCCAGGACCTCCAAATCCGCCGTACTACAAACGTAATGAATTTCATTTTTAAGAATTACATGAGAAATTGTATTGGATTTTTTAAATGTCACGCCAACACATAATTTAGAGATAGAAATTATTTGCTTGTAATAACTAATTAAATTTTTGCTTTCAATTGCTACAGGAAATGAAGGAGCTTACATAAGGATCATAAAATCCGAAGCGTCCGCCAAAGCCACGATTGCGATAGTGAGGCCCGTGGTGTCCATAGTACTGGGCTCCTACAACAGCCAACAATGCCACGATTGCGAGAAGAACGATTGTCTGAAATATTCAAGAAAATAATTTTTCTTTATAATATATTCATAAAATTTCCACCATATGAATTATTTTCTAAATTTCCATTAAAGAACAAAACTTTGGTCCTCAAAATATTGTTCAGTAATATTTGTTAAAAACTTACGAATTTCATTGTAGGGATTTTCGGAAAATAATTGTTTTTTCTTTAGTTACAGTGATGAAATTTGCTTGGATTCACAATTCTCAATTGAATATTTCCAAAGACCCAAGTCTTCCCTTTTATATGGAAATTCCATGTGTTATTTGCCTTGAGGAAATGAAAAAATTCATGTCTTTGGTTTACCTTTAAAAACAATAACAAATTTTATTTGCCAAACAATATCACTTCATTGGAAATACTATTTTCACCGTTTGACGTAAAAGAGCTTTTAAAAGCTACAAAAATAAAAATATTAAACACAATAATTTTGAAAGCAATGAAAAAGTGTTGGCGGAGGTTAGCGCTAAAATTGCAATCATAATTAACAGCCTCTTGGGATAAGTCCGGTTTACACACACTACAAACACGAGAGCAGTTGGCCTTTAGAAACATAAGTAAACGTCATTAATTTCCACTAAAATCATCATAAAAATATTTTATTAAACGCAACACTTTATCTAATGTTATCTTACAGCGGAAAGGTTGGGTGTAATATATTTTAGAAGTAAGCTAAGCTTGAGCAAAGGTACACACGCAAAGAGCAGCCTACTTTTTCATCACAGTTGTTTTTTAATGAATCAACTTTTTCAGAGTCGCTTGAAGTATACCCACATTTTTATGAGACATTTCATTATTTTTTTCAGGTTCGAGTAAATGCCTTATTGTTAGTATCCACACACTTGATTTATTGACAACGTCACCCTAGAATTCCGAAGATTAAAAAAACGGAGAACCATAACATCTGAAAATCTTTAGTACGGATTTCTCATTTAATTTGTACACTGTTTTGTTAAAGCTCGAGAAATAAGAAAGTGGTGTTTTTATTTGAGAAAATGTCTTAATGAGGCAATAATTTTTTCAAGTATTTGGTATGAGCTGAAAACTATTCAATTTTATTTAAAAAATAAGTGCTTTGAGGTGGACTAATGTGTTTGCAGATTATGATTTTATCAATCAGTTCATACGGAAAATAATAATTTACTATTTATTGCTGGATTTCGGTTCCGTTTGTAAAATTAAATCCTAAATGCCACAATCTTCGCTAAAGATAAAAAAATTGGGAGATATTACAAAGAAATACGGATATTAAAAGTTGCGTTAACCAGCACTTGCGATTTTTGCACTAACTCTAATGCTAATGCAGTATCCAATATTTCGTAATAATGATGAATATTTATTTTTCATTCCACCATAATGAATTTCTGTTCTAATTCATTTACATTTTGTTACATTGAGCCTATTTTGGTTCTCTATTATTTGACTGTTAAAAAAAGGTTATCGTAGGTTAAACCTTAGTAAATTAAGAGCTACGTTTCTTACAAATAGCTTATGTAAAATATCGTTCCATAGCTACGTTTATATATCCTACACAAGGCAATTGGGCTGCTAATTATTTTTTGAATAGAAACAGAAGTGCACATAGAAAAACTCAATCAGTTTTTCTCAACCTGGAGGCACAATCCCCTGCAATAAGGGTTAGAGTTTCGAAAGCTGTAAATTGTGCCGTGTGAAAGGCGTACTTAACAAAATATAACTGCTTCTTTTATTTTACAAGATAAGAAGTGTAATGTTGAGGCTTGTGTACATACTATGAGATGTTCATAAAAATCTTAATCTTGACCCTAGAAAAGTGTCAATGACGTTTGGTCACTTTATGCGACCTTGTGTCATAACTTCTTCAATTTTTTAAATAATATCTTGGAACCCGGGGTCATTGAACCTTTTGGACCCACTTTTTCGTGTGAAATCATGCAATAAATTTTCAAAATCTTCACTCACCTAATAGCAAAATATTTGATAATCCGAATGAAGGAAGCAAAAACTTGGTGTAGCTACCTTCAGTTAAGTATTCCTTCGGCACCTTAATTTACTGAACCATGTTCTGGATTCTAATTAAAATTCGGGATGATAGGATAAGTCAGTAAAACGCGGGACGACGTGTCCAAGCTTTGTTTACATTTTCATTAATTTCAATTTAAAAAATCCTCAAGTAATATTTTACCCGAGATACCATAACTTTACCCAGAATTGTCAATGATCACTGATGACACGGCAAGAATTATGCTACTTTCTTTCTTGGAACTTTCTTCCACTACTTCGCTAGACTGCTCTATATGATTCTTTATAAATGAATACATATTGCTCGTAGGCTTAAATAAATGCAAGGTTTACACAACAAGTTTTTACTTCATTATTACATAATAATTAATATTATTCCACGTTTATTAGACGTTGTAATACCACATTACTTTGAAGCATAAAATTACGAAGAAAATGAACTGGATGATTTATGCATATATGACAAAAATTTTGTAAAACGTTTAATACTAGAAAGAATATTTATTGGTGTCACAATTTATCAATTATTATTAATTTCACAGGTTTTCCAATCATGGCGATTGGCAATATTTGAAGAGTCAACAGGTAAGAATACTCGGTGTTTTTATAAATTGTGTCGTTTGTTAATTATTATTACATATAATATGAAGATTAAGAATCTAAAACATTTCCATGGACAACAGTCATTCTAAGCACTATTTATTTTTGAAAAAAATGTAAAGTGTAAAAGAACATCTTTAGTTTTTAAAAATCAAAAGTTTTACACGAAAAAAATACAACAAAAATATGCATACATTTAAAAGTAATGCAGCCTCATAAATTTCTTGTTAATAATTGGTCTAATACAAGTAATTATAACGTCCAAACCCGCCTCCAAATCCAGGACCTCCAAATCCGCCCACCTGCAGATATAATTTATTTTTAAATAATTGCTTGTGAAATTTTAGTCAGGCTGACTTTTTTTTACATGTCAAGGCATCAGGTCAGGCAATTTGAAGGCAGAATAACTTATTCCTTGATTACATTGCTGACTAAATTTTTGTATTGATTTGGTTGGAAATGAAGGAGCTTACATAAGGATCATAAAATCCGAATCTTCCTCCGAAGCCACGATTGCGATAGTAAGGCCCGTGGTGTCCATAGTACTGGGCTCCTACAACAGCCAACAATGCCACGATAGCTAGGAGAACAATTGTCTGAAATATTCAAGAAAATAATTTTTCTCTACAATATGTGTACCCATAAAATATCTATGTAAACAAATCTAATAAATTTCCGGTATGACTTTTTAATAAATTCCCATTGTATTGTGATAAAATTTAAGTATTTTTCCTCCCAGGATAATTATCAAAATTTTTAGGTCTACTGAGTGAGTATTAACTCAGCTCCACCTGTCTTTTTTGAGTTAAATGACTGAATGTATGATAAAATTTTAACCCTCGGTAATACTTTTTAATAAACTTACGAATTTCATTGCGGGGAATTTTCCAAAAATCTGATATCTTTAATCTCAGCGATAAAGTTTATAAACTTGCTTAGATTGACAATTCTCAACTGAATGTCAACAAAGACCAAAGTATTCCCTTTTATATGAAGATTTCATGTTATTTAAATTGCCTTGAGAAAGTGAAAAATTTAATGTTGGTGGTTGTATCCTAAAAAAATTTTATTTACCAAAATATCAATTCATTGGAAATATTTTCAGCGTTTGACGTAAGAAGCTTTCAAAAGTTGGAAAAATAAAAATATCAACAATATTGTAAAAAGTGAAAAAATGTAAACGGAGGTAGCCCTTAGACCCCTATCATAATCAACAACGTCAGAGAGCAGTTGGTCTTCAAAAACATAAGTAAACATCATTATTTTACACTAAAATCACCATAAAAATATTTTACTCGTTGCAACACTTTAGCTATTGTTCTCTTGCAGTAGAAGGCCAGCGTCTAATTTATTTTAGCAGTAATCTAAGCAGGAGTAAAGGTCACGCGCAGAGAACAGGCTACTTTTTCCACAGTTTTATAAATGAATCAACTCCTTCAGAGTCGTTTGTGATACATCCACGTTTTAATGAGATGGTATACATATTTTTTTATTACAATTATTTTTTTAAGCTTCGAGTCAATCTCTGAGTACTTAACTTAACTTTTCATACAGATATTTCATTGAATCGCACTGCGATTCCGAAGATCAAAAAACGGAGAAGAATAACAATACACATATAAACTCAAAATCAAAAAGTTCTGAAAACTCTTAGCACGGATTTCTCATTTAATTTACAGACTGTGTTGTGGAAACTTGAGAAATATAAATATAGGAATTACTGTAGTACGAAAACTTTGTACTTAAAAATTGAACGGTGTGGAAGTTTAGCACCAAATTTTGGTAGCACGTGCCTGTCAAAATATATTGGATTATTTCCGTTCCCACGTGCGCTAATATAGTGGATGTCCTTAAATTTTTTATAGAAATTTTGACTTTAGACGTACAATTGGAAATTATCTGTGATGCAGTCACAATATAATTCATAAAATAATATGGCTTTATTTATTATGTACAGCAAGCTGACATTTATGTTATCACCTGATATCATTGATTTGTCTCCTCTTTGATTTCGAGAATGAATCTCTCAGCTCTTTTAATTAAAATATTTTTGATTTTTCCACAATTTGCAATTTTTGAGGCGAATAAATTGTTATGCAAATAATTATCTGTCCGAAATCCACTAAATTCATATGGCATGCCACAATCAATAGTTTGGAATAAATTCGTTGGAATTAGTATTTTCACAACAAACTGACTTAGTACACAGCGAAGGTGTTACAGTGGTGAGACGGTCTACATATGTGTAAAGCTATATCTTGGATTACCCATAACTGTTTTTGCTGGGGAATATTAATCCAAGCTTTCGAGCCAAACCGTTCCTTATAGCTTACAGCAATCGATGCTCCTCAGCAAAGGAATGGTACCTGCAATACATGAAATTCCATGATTTACCTGTACATTTGTCAAACAAAAACTCGAAATGACTAACCAAAGTAGTTGGTCGCGTGTCCATGATCAAATTAGAAATTGTGCATTTAATTCTCAAAAAGCATGAATAAAATTCTAGTATAAAATCTCCAAATTTTTTTTATTAAATTCCAACATAAACATCTAGCTGAATGATACACAGAGATTTTCAAACTTAGAACTTCAACAAAATAGAAATTATTTATTGATTTGCCCTTTAATAAGTAAACAATTTTTAGAAATTTCACATTTACAAGGCTTTAAGCCTATAAGATATAAATTAAGAACTAATTAAATTTTTAATACGGTTGTTTGGTAGTCAATGATAAATAACTGTTAACTGTACGAACTCATAGCTTCTCCGCAACTGTATTGGAACCCCGAATAATACTCCATTGTTTTGTCAGTTGATCAATGGTAACTTCTAATGGAATTTTGTCTCCACGAAGCGTTACTTCTTTCAAGCCAGGGAAAGATTCCTGAATTGCTGCAATAGCAGCAGACGAGAAGCCATCCAGACCTTCTTCTTCCGTCACGGATGAAATATCGCAAGTAAAATCCTCAACATTTGGAAACACTTCTCCAAATAGGGTCAACACCGCAAGGAACTGTTCTTGCGCAGTTCCATTACAATCCCAATCCAGGCGCCCATAGAAGCTATTTTTCCGAGGAAAAAATTCCAGTTTTTTTACCCCCAAATGGGGAACATCATCAAACAGTGATAGAGGAGGACTCCAAAAATGTATTTCTTCTAACGATGGAAGTTTTTCTGGGTCGATTTCATAGTTGTAGTCCTGATCATTAATAGCCATGTTGGTTAGTTTTGGCAAAACTGGCAGCCGATGATCCAATGGCATTTGTGCAAACACAAAATGAATAACTTCCAATGATGCACTCCACCGTGAAATAACTTGCAGAGCATCCTTAACCTCTTTCTGGTCTATCCGGCATAAACTTAGCTCCTTTACATTTGGGAGGTGAAGTTTTGTGAATTTGTGGAGTAGGAAATCTCCATCACTCCATAAAGTCCCAACGATGGTGAAATGTAGTTCAGGAACACTTTCGAGTGACCTGAAGGACTGGAGTAGAGTTGGGTCCACACGTATAAATTGAATCCCCAAAATTTCTAGTTTCCCATTCGCCAAGACTTCTTTTAGGATAGATTCCACATTTTCGTCGAAATCAATGTCCAATTCCTTTAAATTTGGAAATTTAATCTTCTCCAAGTCAAATTTGTTTGGACGGACTCTCGAGTAGTACGCACGTCTAAGTAGCAAATTTCTTAAAGTTTCTCTGTGATTTGTTAGTATTTGATGGAGGGGCTCTTGATAATTTTCCGACAAATCTTCATTGTATTCTAACATAAAGTGCGTGACAACAAAATCTTGAAGAAAATTTTGAATGAAATCCATAAAATTCGGTTGGGTGAAGGAATACGCGTACAAGTATATCTTTCTAAAGGGCAAGGGTAAACCTTTTCTTTCCTTTAATATTCTTATGAATGTCTCTGTTTTGTCGTCCGCACTCTCATCGATGACCACAAATGAATACGATCGCAGTGCGGAGCATATGGATTCGTTCCAAGCCTTACTTACAAGTTTGAGATGGTCCAAATATATGTCTTTTTCATTTTCAATTGCCCAGTGAATAACAGTATCAAAGACCTGGAAATAAATTATAATGTTAAACAATAACCACAATAAGTATAATATTACGTTATTTACAAGCCTTCGGGGCAAACCCAGGGCACACTTACAAATGTATCTACACACACTTTGATTTCCTCTCATTCCATTGCACATCTTGTACATACTAAACTAAAACAGCTAATTTTTAGCTAATAAACAGTAAATAATGAAATCAATAAACTAATCAAGACTAATCAAGAAACTAAACATTTTGCAATAATTATTTTAGCTCTAGCAGCTGGGAAAATTAAAACTTGTTTAAACAGAAAATCGAATCCATTCTGAAAACTTTACCAGATGATTAGGGCTACTCTCCTCGCTTCCTTCTTCTTCAACGCCCACAATATTGATCCGTTTATTAGTTGACTCCATCACTATTACTCTATCCAACTGAAAGCGTCGGTTAAAAATTCATGCATAAAATTCCAAGCTTTTAACTTGTTGAATTAATGCAATAGATTCTAACGACAATGAGCATAAACTGCAATAAAAATAATGCTTACCACTACTTGAGAAATATTGCTGCTCATGCCTTGTGAATGAAAACATTCAATCTCACGGACACTTTCCATCGAAGGGACAACGAGGATTCGACTTCGACTGCACAGATTTTACACCGATTTGAAGGGGGGTAAGCCAAGGATAACTAAATCAAAAGTCTAAAATTACGAAGTCAGTACTGGTTGTGTTGTGAGAAGCCAAAATGTTTGAGGGAAAAACTTTGGAGTTGGGGAGTTTGTAATGTGGATGAGAGGAAAAGAATTAGTAATTTTCTGTGAGAAACACACGATGGGACTCATTGCATTAAGAAAATTCACTCTCCACTCCGCTCCGCCCTTTGCAAGAAATGCCAAGCACAACGTGTAACACATTAAAGTAGGAGTCGCGTCGATTTTGCCCCGCTTCTTTCAAGTGTTGCACCAAGGCAACTGTGCTATCTGCCATCTGCAGACGAGCTGATTCTATTGGCGCAATGCGAGTACTTACAATTAAAGAACAAATAGTAATTGATGTATCTATATACTCACTCAGGAGTCGTTTCGCACACAAACTGTTGTGCTTGGGCGAGTCGCACCTACGGAGTCAGTCCGGCTGAAAACATAGACTAAGGTTGCAGAGGGCAACCGGATACATGTGCATATGTGACGAGGGAGTAAGAGGAGGAATGTGGGAATATCCACATGTAAACATGGGATTAAAGGACAGGTAAGTATCCATATCCATAGGTAAGTACATGCTCGCAGCACCGTTGCTCTGTGTAACATTTCCTAATTGTAATACATAATCTTCTACATGAATGCTTTGCAGCTGAAGGATGGATAACTGGTTCTATTTCTATGAACTGCATTTTCAAAATGAATTCGAATCAGTGCAATGGAATCCTGAGGAACAATCCCAGAATTAACAGAATTTTCCTTGGTTACACACTTGGTGGTTGGTTGGTGTTGCCAATAAAATTAGGTTTATTGAAAAAAATGATGGTGTAACACTTGAATGATTTCTAGTCCATTGTTCAAAAATTCTTGGATTTTTAGGATTCGGAAATAGTTTTAAGAGCTGCAGTAGTAACTATTTTTACAATATTCTTTTAGATTCACCTATCACATTGAGTTGACCTCCTGCAGGCCAAAAATAGAATGAAATATTTACTATCAGGAATGTAAGAGACCACCAATTAGAATATCCCTTAATTTTGTTGAGGAAACGTTTGTTGCGTAAAAATGTCAAGAACACAAGGCTGTGAGACTGTGAACGCAGTAACGAGAAAAATAAAAATTGCTAAAAAAGGTGAGCATTAAAGCCTGCAAAGTGAAGCCAAAATCCCGATCGTATTAGCCAGACTCCTTGTAACAATTATGTTCCAGGCTACGAAGAGTAAATCGAAATCAGGAACTTTCATGTCATGAAGTAGTTTTCAATTATAATAAACTAATAATATCAAATGCTTTGGCTAAATAGGTTACAATAAGCTGATTGCATGTGAGCTTGTACAACTAGGATCGACCACAACATTTAACCATGGAACGATCATTGTACAAAATATTTTTTTTCCTGTTGGGGACACTCAAGTTAGGCAGGGAAAAATAATAAAAAAATTCCAAAATGCATACCCCTGGTTTGGGGGGTCTTGATATGTAGCAAGTGGCCAATGCTATATCTCAGCACTGGATCATCCGAATGAGTTGAAATTTGAAACTTAGGGTTAGACGCAAATTCAGGGATGTCCTCACTTTCAGTTTCCCAAAAAACCGATTTTCTGTTTTTCGGGTTTTTTCGGTTTTTCGGTTAAAATGGCAAATTGACAACGGGGACAACTTCAGAATCACTCAGAAACCCCGCATACCAATTTTTATGCGATTCGGTTCATTAACGGCGAAGTTATGGATGTGGCCACCAAAATCGACTGCCCGAATTCCTGTTCATGTCCGTAACTTCGCTGTTCATGGACCGAATCGGATAAAAATTGGTATGTGGGGTTTCTGAGTGATTCTGAAGATGTCCCTGTTGTCAATTTGCCATTTTAACCGAAAAACCGAAAAAACCCGAAAAACCGAAAATCGGTTTTTTGGGGAACTGAAAGTGAGGACATCGCTGAATTTGCGTCAAAACCCTAAGTTTCAAATTTCAACTCATTCGGATGATCCAGTGCTGAGATATAGCATTGGCCACTTGCTACATATCAAGACCCCCCAAACCAGGGGTATGCATTTTGGAATTTTTTTATTATTTTTCCCTGCCTAACTTGAGTGTCCCCAACAGGAAAAAAAATATTTTGTACAATGATCGTTCCATGGTTAAATGTTGTGGTCGATCCTAGTTGTACAAGCTCATGTGAGCTTGTATAACTTGGAACAACCACGACTTTGCTTGAGGAAAATATTTTTTTTCTTGTTGGGGGTGCTTGGTAAGGTTTGGAAAAAATAATGAAAAAATTCCTACATGCGCCCTCCAAGCTGTGGGAAGTTTCTGTTTTTCAAGTGGTTGCCACAATATCTCAGCACTGGAACATCCGAATGACTTGAAATTTGAAACTTAAGCTTTTGAGGCAATTTAAATAGGGGTCTTTATTGTTATTTTTCCGGGTTTTTTCGGTTTTTCGGGGAAAATGACGTTTTGAAAAATGTAACCTCTCTAGAACCATCCAAAAACACCACACACCAAATTTTAATAGATTCGGGCCATTAATGGCGAAGTTATGGGCATAAAACTTTGATTCAAAAGATTCCCGACTGTCAATTTCGGTTTACTGCCGATAATAACAAATAATTGCAAAATTTACGGAAGAAGCTATTCTAAATCCATATTTTAAGCAACAAAGCAACACAAGAACAAAACAAATTCCTACGCCCTCCTGTATCCAATTACCAAACTGGTTGTATTTTCAACCACAATCGTCAAAATGGTTAGTGTAAGACATTTGTCAACATAGAAAAACCCCCCAACGCTGATCCTAAGAGGTCTTAAGGACACCCTACACCGCCGAAACCATGAATTGCAAATTGTCTTCCACGAGGCCAACGTTTCAATGCAGCTCTCATGAACCTCTCCGAACATGCTAAATGTCATGATCAGTCCAAAAAGCAAAGATAATCCTCCAATCAAATTCCTTACATCTTGAAATACAGTGGCAAGGAATAGTCGAACAACCACCATGAATAAGGCACACAGTTCGCACATCATCGGCCACAAATTATATATTTCATTGTGAACACTTTGCAGCACCTCGAGTCGATGGTATGAACTGCTGATTTTTGTAAGCTGACTGTGAGAACCAGCCGGAGCCACATCTGAATTATGTGTTTCCCTGTAAAGAATATAAACATGTAAATTGCAATCATTTCTATTCAAAAACGTATGGGACCTTTTAGACTGTTGTAGATTCAGTTAAAACTTTCTTTGGGAATTTATACCGGAGATTCTTCAATGATTCTGACGTGTAGAGCCCGTAACTTAGGCAAATTATTGCATGAAAAACAGAGGCATATCCATGAAAGCAAGTCACGTTGATCTGTAAAAGTGTGAATACAAGCCTTGCCCAAATTGGAATTTCCACCGTTCCCATGTAATCCGTGAGGACTGATGATAATAATTCCGGACTTTGTGGAGTCACCAAAACTTTCCCTCCTCGCAGTAGTCCTGAAGATACGACAATGAAAATTGCTGTGTTTGTGAAGAGCCTAATTATTTTGGCTAAATATTTTTCCTCGTCTTGGCCCACTTTTTTACTCCGTAAATGTGGTCTGAAAATGCCTGTATCAATCAAAATGGATGGCAATAAAAATAAATATTATCAATTATGTAAGTTTGGGACATAAAATGTAGAAATTAAAAACTGTGAACCTCTAATCGTTTGAGCCGTGGTGATAATTTGGTTGAAAAGGATGTGCAGAGTTCCCCAATTCTTCCAGCTTATGTAATGATTCAAGTTGAGAGCTGTGTACAAGGAAGGGAAAAATAATCCCGTCAATTTGTCTTTCATTTTATTGTCCCGCCTCTGGATGGTTAGATAATACCGCCAGATGAGAAAAGCCTCATAAATGAGGACTAAAAGCAAATTCCCGGCAAAGGCCAATTTGAATTTCGGTTTGTCAACAAATATGAGCTTCTCCGTTGCTGTGTCATATTTGTAAGGGGAGTAACCTAATTTATGGCCAAATATAAAAAATCTGCGGAAAGCTTCTGCAGATTTTTTCATTAACACATTTTTCCTGGAATTTTGAACCACCAATTTCTTTTTTCGAAGCATTTTGCTCACAATCCAAAAATTAATCTTAAGGAATAAGTTCAGTGCAATTTACATATTATTATACAATTTTTACAGGCTTTTAATCCTGGAACAAGAATTTGGGAGTAAAATCAAAATGGAAGTTTCCGTAATGTCACTCAAAAGAGACTGAATGTTAGTGCTACGCTCCAAATCCACACATTTACACATTACTTTTGCT
>JAQFXU010005106.1:0-12189 GCA_034693705.1 Spatulosminthurus flaviceps | reverse complement strand
CTACGTTTCATCAGCTTTTAGAAATGCAAGCATTTGTTGGCTTTAGTTCACGTTATCCATACGGCCTGGACCATTATTTACTGCCAGGGTAACGTTTATTGGGTCCAGATGTGACCGTAGTTACATTTTTTTACATAGCTTAGAATGATATTTAGAACCCAAATTTTTTCAGAAAATGAAGAGCATATAGTTGCTATAATCTCCAAAAATTTTGGAAAGTTTTGACTCCATGCTTCTAACTGCAGAATTTGTTAAATAAATAAAGTTTTTTCTTTACAAAACATGTTAAATTCGAATGCCGTTTATGTCAAGCGAACTGGCATTGATCCACATACCCTATCTAGCCTGGCTTTGCCCAACAAATTTGTGCATTTCGAAAAGCCCGTTAAATGTGCTTTCCGATGCAATCCTCCAGAAGCTTCAAGCTTCAGTTGTATCAAAATGATGCTTGGTTAAGCTTCGTTTTTTGAAAGACTTCAAATCACTGACATCATTTTACAACTTCAGCTGTGGATGGCCACTGTGATGTAACAGATTCAGGATAGCTGTGTCAATATGAAGCTAAGATACCAGCGTTCATGAAATTGTTGTAATACTTAATTGAAAAAATTTCCTAAGCAAGTGCAGTACGTGTAACCACTGTAGAAAATGTGAAAATATTCACAGCCGCTGTTGAAAATGCATTATTCTGGCTATAACTTTTGAAATTCGCGGCTAAAATTTATGATTTTTTGAGGGCTGGCTCTACTTTGATAGGACTTTGGATGCGCCAAATTTCGTGGAAATCGGAGCGGCCTTTCTAATATATTCCACGAATATACCAGACGCCCCTCGTACATATTCAAAAGCATCTTCTAGCCCTGTGTCATCTGTGTGGCCACTGCTTGAACATATGTAAAGGAATCTTGGCTCAGTAGATGATAGTATTTTGTAAAAAAAATTTGTTATTTTCCCTCAGACCTGAAATGCATTTTACCTCTTATCACAACACAACGTGAATGAAATAATAAAAGAATATCCCAACAATAAGAATTATTCCACTCATTTCACATATCTATACATGTAATCACAAGATGCAGATGCATTTTATTATCTACTAACGCCCTTTTTCTCACTCAAGATATCAATACATTTATGAAAACAGTTGTAAATAAACCTGCAGCTATTTTTAACAACTTCCGTCCGAAAACCTGAACAGGAATCTCATAAAGTAGCTTTACCATGTACGCTCGATCCTGACACTCCCAAGTAACGTTTCTTGTTACATTGTACATTATTATTTTCTTGTCACTTTAAGATACACTACACAAGATAATAATAATTATATACTCTCCATGTTACTCACGCACTCTTACTTTTGTCAACCTCCTGTACATAATCCCTCAGCCATCCACTTATTAGAAGCACATAATATTCAGGAAGAAATTCATTAAAAAATATTCCAAGTCAAAAAAATTTTTTGAACGTTCAAGAGAAATTATTAAGTTGTTAAAAATATTAATTATATACCCTAAGCAATAAACAAAGCTGTGGAATGTGGATGATAGTCAAAGAAGAAAAAAAATCACTTTTAATTTACTAGAGCAAGAAAATCAGTAATAAGAATATAGGAAGGGCTACTTTGTAACTTTCATAAGAATTCCATTGATTGATTGAATAATCAAAGAATCCTACATAATGTAACCAAACATGATCAAAGATAATTAATATAGGTTGCGGCAATAATAATGCATATCATTATGGAGAATATCTATATAATTCATTTGATCATATCATATAAAAGTGCATGTTCAGAGCATTGATCCTCTCAAGTTGCATTGCAGAGGTAGAAAAGTTACTTCAGTTTCCTTCGTTACTATCCCGTTGAGAACAAATAGGAAAGAAAAAAATGCATCTATGAAGGTCTGTCAAGGATTGTTACATGTTCTTAATGGATTGTATATATATAATGAAAAGCACTAGGACCCAAACTTTTAAATTATTCATAAAAATAATCATTGTAGAAAGTTTTTGAGTTAGTAAAACAAACTATAATTTTCTCTATATCTCACCTCTCGGCAAATAGTATACTTGTGATTTCTCTTGGATGAGCTAATTTGTTATACAATAGATCAAGTGGGATCTACAAACTTGGATTTTTATGTACATACAAACTTACGTGTGCACTTAAGCATTATTGACGGATAACTTGACTATGGAGCCTCACGTAAAGAGCTCCTATACTTTATTATGAACTCTATCAACTGTAGATTACTAAAGGCACACTTCCCCTATATATTCCACTCTTGATCTTCCAACTCAATGGAATCTCGTTTCATTTTTTCTACAACAAATAATGCAACTATTATTTCTTCCTTCCTTCCTTCCCTGGACTCCCCAACTTGCATATATACAAAATTCTTATGCATTGTTTACATGAGAACTACTCAAGTTTTTAGTTTTGACCCTCCTCAATTTGATTGTCTCTGTACCTTTACTTTGCAATAACATTGTACCTTATGTGTACTTTCATGATCATGGCTACAGTATAGTTTGAATGCAATCTCGTTAAAAATTATGAAAGTGAATTAAACAGGGAAATGCTTAAATACCAGAGGATTTTTCGCGTAACTAATCAGTTCTCCCCACTTCCTTCCCAAGTTCGCAAATCCTTACGAAGTTTAGCAAGGAAGCCTTAAAATTCAAGTTGCTTTTAATCCGTTGATTTTTATAGGAATTACTTGTGACTCTTTTATTTTTAAGTAAGTCATTTTTACAGTGAGCAATGAAGTACAAAAGTGCTTCAAATTTTTTTCATTTAGTTATTACTCTTGTTTCAATTTATTCCTATGGAATTGTTCGAGCTGGAGATATCATTACGAATGACGTTCCTCTGGGATATACTTATATGGTTCAACATTTCCCTCGAGCTAATCCCTTGGTGATTGAAGTAAGTTATTTACATGGACTTTCCTTAAAATATCGTCGGGTAAAGTCCAAAAGGCGCTTTATGCAGAAATCGCTTAAGCATGATAGTACATGTTAAATCCCGTATAAGCGATTTTTGCATGTAGAGCCTTTTGGACTTTACCCGACCATATATTTTTAAAAACAGGTATCTAAAAGTAACGTACTAAATGATAACTCTGGAGAGGTTGTAATTCATAAAAGTGCCTACTAATTATTTGCAATACAATTAAACGGAGATTTGAATGATATTTTTATGCTCATTTTTTAATAATATATTTTTGTTTAATAGCTCCGAGATAGAATCCAAGGAATTCCTTTGAATCCCTTCTTGACCACTGATAATCAACTAGCGAGGTATCTTGAAGGTAAATTTGATTTTTGTTTAATTGTTTTTTTTAAATCACTATTTTCCGTACTTCTAGACCAATCACCCTCTGAGGGCTAGAAGACATGAACGTTAAGTTGTGGAATTCAACTATTTTTGTATTATTACTGTTTATAATACACCTATGACGATGAAATGAAAATTTGCATGATCATTAATTAATTATAGTCGAATGAAAAATGCTAATTAATTTTTTTTAATGTCATTTCAAAGCAACAAATTACAACGTTGACGCAGCGGTGGCGCGGTTGGAAAGGGTAAGTTGTTTTTGTTTTCTTTTTGACTGCACACAAAAGCTTGAATTTCTGTACTAAATTAATGTAGAAGAGTAGCTCTGGAATAAGCCCACGTTTCACTAACTTTCACCCTCTTTTCCTATACAAGTGATATCAAAATTGCAAAGGTACATATGAAATAGCATGGACTGCTCTAGGTATCCCCCTACGGGTAATTATTATGTATGTATAAGCTAGTTAAAGTTCAGAGACTTGAATGCAGGTGAAACTTGCAATTAATAGTCTCGTATGTATATCATTTAGGTTTGACAAGGCGTGGGCATTTTACCCACATCTATTATGTACATATTCGCGTGCCCTGCTCAAAGTATCCTTCCTATAATTTCAAGACATGAATGATTGCCCATGATTGCAGAGTGAATATGCAATGTTTGTACACGTACACAAATGGAAATATGAACATGTGCAGACTATTTGTGTATTTACAGATGTCTTTTTAAAGTCACTGATTGAACATTATGTTTGTACAAGAGCTAATTATATACCCGTTAGGATTCATCGGTGATGGTGCTAGTTAGTTGATAAACATCAACAAGAATAATTTTACACCAATGCTGGTTTTTTAATTGATATATTTATAAAAAGAAAAGAATATGCAGCTACAATTATGTCGTTAAAATTAGAACACAACCTACGTGATCATGGTACATAATATTATTATATTAATAATTCATCCAATGAAGTTGTTTGACCACGCGCCTTTGTATACACTACTACATTTTTAAAATTAGACTCATACAGTACATCTCCATTATAGTGGAAGCCCTTAAGAAGCAGTTCAGTCTGCTAGAAATCAAAGCCTTCATTTTTAATATTAGCTCTTTACAAGACGCCAAAACAGATTCCCATAGGAGTTTGATTTAAAAGTTGGTCCTTTAATATGAGGCGGAGGAAAACAATATAAATTCACCTGCATTAATATTTTTCTGATCTGCAAAAATATATACCATTGGTAATTTAAGGATCAGGTGCAAGTGCAGTAATTTAAATCATTAAAGTTACAAGTATCGTTTTCTCAATTATTATTTATAAATACATGTAAATAATTTTTCTTGTCGGTAGTTCTCCTACAGAGGAAATGTATTCAGGAATTTACATTACTACCGCAAAAATTTATATATTTAAATAAAAAAGCTGAACTTCTTGTACACATCTTAGCCCGAAGCTATACAATATATACAAAAGGTTGTTGTAGGTTAGAAATAAGGGATGTCACAATTATGTTAAACACCTTTTAATTATGAAAATCTCGCACCTTTTCTTCACAACCGAAAAGCTACTCAACGCAAGTGAGAGTCGCACAGTACATATCAATGACATTATAGGGATTCAGAAGCAGAATTTTAACATGTAATTTCATATCCATCACTTTAACTTATAAGGGAATAATGCCTTTTTTGCATTTGTAAACTGCAGACAAATAAAGCCATCCATCATGTATCTTATGCTGTACTGTAACATAGACATGAGTTATACGCAAAAACAGGTTTATTGGATATCAAGTAGCGAAGACTACTAATGAGAGAGGCTGTTGAGTGAAACACGCTCAGAAAAAAATGCTTCAATTTAAAGTATCATCGATTCTCAAATTTATTGGAGTTTACTGGCTGTGAGCATGTTTAATATACTGATGAATAATGGATTTTTATGAAAGGTTGCAATTCCCATTGATTTTTCCCCACTTGTTTATTACACCCATGAACGAGTTTTCGGGGAAATCTATTGAACATTGTCTCATCCTTCAAATCTTTGATAATGACATGTCTTGACATCCCACTATGGAATTATCTCCTACGTGTTTTTCTCAAGTCCGTTACATTTTGTAAAAGTGTATGTAAACAACAAATAAATTATTGTAAAAGTTATTACGTGCAAGAAATTCTCACTAAGTTTTGCTATAGCCACTGCTTTGCATGATGAAGCCATTAAATTTCTCTACAATGTATGTATTTTTTGTAAAAATGAAAGTCAAGTTTGCGTGGAGAGTTGGTATACCAAATAACAATAATATCAATATACTACTGGGTTTAATTGATCTTACATGTCTTTTGTAATGTATTGACTGTCTTATAGACCAGCAGATTTCGAAGTGCTATTCGGGCGGATGATTTACTCAAGTGGACACCCCCGGATTTCATGATAAAGAGCTTGCCAATTGAACAATCTGGGTACACAGAGGATGGATCTCCAGGTAGAATTTGAGTAAATATATGGCCCCTAAAATATTTAGTAATATGTAGTTCTGAATTTTTTTTATGTTCTTTGATAGTTTACTTAATCCCCTTCGGCCGTTGGAACTTCCAAAATTTTTTCCATCATGGAGGAAAAGCTTCGGAATTGTTTTACTACGCCATGAGATTTATGGAAGAAGCAAATAACTGTACTATTGGACTCATCAACCCTAAAACAGGGTGGCCTGTGGATCAAGTGGTACTTTTAGTGGATGCGAAAGGCTACAGCATTCGGAATTTCCTACGTTTAAGGGCCACTTCATCCTTATTGCGAATCTTTCGCTCCATCGGCCGCCATTACACTTTTAGTGTAAAAAAGGCGGTAGTTGTGAATGCACCTGTGGCTTTCAAAGCCCTTTGGAAAGTAGCCCGGGCTTTCTCCTCTGCCAGGGTTCGGACCTCGTACAAAGTATTCAGTAGATTGAGTCGTGGAGCTAGGAATGCCTTGTTGCATAACTTCCCTATTAATACCATCCCTCTGGAATTAGGGGGCACTTATATTCCATTTTATAATCACGAGGAAGCTGTCCCTGGGTGGGATAATTTAGAGTATTTCCAATATTCTGAACACATTGAGCCTGTTAAACATGTACAGCCTGTAGAACCTCCACGACCTGTTCAGCCTAAACAGCCTGTTCAGGTTATTCAACCTCTTTATACTGTTCAACCTCTTCCGCTTCAACCGATTCAACCGATTCACACAGTTGATTCTCTCCAGCATCTTCATAATATACAATCCTTTCAGGCTATTCAGCCCTTAGATTTGGTTCATGTGGTAGCCAAACGAAATACCACCACTTCCGTGACTGAAACTACGACTGCTGTTAGTACTAAATTGACTACTAGTACTAAAGCTCCAAAAGTCTAATACTACATATTATTTTTCTCAAACGTTGTTTTTATCCCTTACTCATTGTTATTCACTTTTGGCCGTAGAAGAGCCATGAAATTTTAAACGCTTATTTTCAAAATGGCTACCATTGATCTACATAATTTTGAATAATTCTCTTCAGTGCGCTTGTACTGATACTGTACTGACTCTGAATGAATAAAAGTTATTTTTTGTAGAGCCTTTCTGTCCTTCTTCCTTCATGACGCTATATAAAAAATGTATCTAAAATAAGGCATACTTTATATAGTAAAAATATGGGATCATGGCAGCAGGTGATCTGAAGTATTCCGTGTAGTCACGATAGCATGAACATAAGTGCATTTTATTAATTTTAAAATATTATCAGGCTGGAATATTTGCAGTATTCAATCTCCTTGAAAAGATTATAGTGTTAATACATTTAATTTGTGAAGGATATACTTGAAGTACGGTCGTAAATAAATTATTACTCTATGTAAGTAGTTCCGTAAAGAGTTACACATTAGTGAGGAGTAATTTAATTCATTTAGATATGCATACAAGACATAAGTGGCAAAAAGTAGCACCTCGTTAAAAGATGCATAAGGTTTGAGTGAACATGTTGGATTGAACATGTGTCTACTGCGCCAGTGCCAGTAGTACTTGTGGAGACAGTTGAGTAACATCAAAGCGTTTTGTGTCCCAAAAATTTTATTTGGGCACTATTTGGCCACGTTTATGTGAGACTTAATTTAGATTTTTTATTTGAACAAGTCAAGCGTCAAGCTATACCAAAATAATGAGAAATCCTACCACCGCCGAAGCTTTGAAAGGAGAATGGAACGGGTTCAAATTCCGTCTTGCTACACAACAGGATTATCCAACTATTGTGGACCTTCTACATAAAAATTTCTTTCCGTACGAGCCTTTAACAATGTTATGGGGCAGTTGCGAGGACTATGAAAGAGACGTAAATAGAATGTTTCAGCCGATGTTAGATGACAACTTGAGTTTCCTTGCGTTAGATGCAAACACTAATGAGGTAAGATTTTCAGGAGGAAGTTTACTATTAATTTCAATATACATATACATACTTACAAGTACAAACTGAATAATTATTGTTTTCATAGGTGGCAGGAGTGCGGCTCAACTTCCACAACGGCCTGGAAACCCAACCGACGCCCCCGGACTCCATATCCGCAAGAAGGATTGTATATTTATTGAGGCTTTTGAACGAAAAATCCAAGCTTTTTGAAACTTATCAAGTTAAGGAACTGGCCAACTTGTTCATAACCTGCGTAGAACAGAATTTTCGTCAGAGGGGATTGGTAACGGAGATGTACCGACGAACCTTAGCGCTCTCACGTGAGCGAGGCTATTCCCTCGTTATGGCAACATTCACAAGCCCCTTTTCCCGAGCTGGGGCTGCTAAAGTAGGTTTTAAAGAGGTAGCTCGAATTCCTCTGAAGGACCTCAAGGACGAGGATGGAGATGTCTTAGCTCCTAATGCAACTGATGAGTATTGCATAACTCAAGCTGTTTACACGCTTTAACTTTCTATATCTAATGGATAATAATAATAAACAGCTCAATTTGCTATTCAGTACTGCTTTTATAAATTGTAATTTATCCATACATTTTCCAGGGTGGAAACATTACTTCAATATTTAAAGGGTTATTAAGCTATAGCAACGAGTGCTTATTGTTAGTATGTTACGGCAATTATTGTACGAGAGAGAGACAGAGAGTAGTGTGGAATACGACGAGATAATCAGCAAAGCTTAAATATCTCTGGCTCCAGCAGAACACCCTACACTTATTGTGACCTTGAAAATTTAACATAAGAGGCAAGGCAAACAGTTTTTCCTACGATAATACGATGCCATTGAAGTGTGTTAAAAATTGCTTGCGTGACTAGAAGAGTGGAGATGATGCACATGCTCTTGAACTCGCAAGCAGCTGCAATCATATCACTATGAGTAGCAAGATAAAATTGCAATTATTATTTTAATGGGTAAAAAACTGCCTAAGACTCTAAGTTCTTGTCAGAAAGCTCGGCTCATTACGAAGTAAATTATTAGTGAGTCTTTGCGTGTAAAAAGTGAGTTGATAAAGAATTTTTGCCTGTATACATTACTTAGGTTTCCTCAAAAAATTCTTTTTACACAGCACCGACAGACTATTTTGTCAGTCAGTAGCATTATGTAGCAAGTTCAGAGCTGTTCATTCTCTGTGTGCGCCCTGACTAAAAAAGAAGTTTTCCAGACATAATAATTAAAGCAAAGTTCTGCTTAGTCTTCTACAAATACAAAATGAGCTCGAGCTCTACCCCAAACATGCAAAAATTTGTGGAAGGGGATTGGAAGCAATTTCAATTTCGACAGGCTTTAGCGTCGGATTTTGAAGAAGTTTCGAGAATAGTGAGGAACCAATTTATTCCAGATGAGCCCATGAGTATTCTTATTGGTCCTGATGAGGAATATTTTGAGGATTTTGATAAACTTGTTCGTCCGCTGCTCCAGTATAATTTAAGTTTCTTGGCTATCGATAAAGCCACTGGACAAGTGAGTATGTTCTCAGTAACATTTTTTTACAATCATTCCCTTGAAATACTGCAGCACAAAATTTATTGATACAATCAATAAAATCCTTTATCCAGCAGTGAGCAGTTATCAAAGTAGCCAATAATTTGCAACAGTAGTAAATAATTTCTTTTGGAAAAGGTTGCAGGAGCGCGGATAATTTTCAACCAGAAAAAGGATATGGACTGGGGCGTGTTCAACTTCACATCTCCAAAATTAGCAAGGGTCATGCAATATATCAACTTGTTGGATAGTCAGTCCCAGTTGTATGAAAAATATAATATAGATTCCTACGCGAGTCTCTTTATTGCCGTGGTCCATCGGGACTTTCGACAAAAGGGGCTTGTTACAGAGATGTACCGACGAGCAATTGCCTTGTCGCGAGCCGAAGGATTTTTCTTGGCCAAAGCTTGTTTTTCCAGTCCGTACTCAAGGGCAGCTGCAGCTACTGCTGGGTTTAAGGAAGTTGCTCGCATCACATATGATGATGTGAAGGATGAGGATGGAAAGCCTGTGATTGCTGGGGCTAAGGAAGATCAAGTTATCACACAAGCTATCTATATTTTGTAACATGTTTGTAAAATCATCACATAAAAATGTTCTTGTACAACTAAAAGCTCCTAATACTGGTAAATAATGCATGCGTAATAAATATGATAGATAAAATAGGTGTTAAATAAATGCTTTGGCTATTTTTCGTTAATTCAAAACTATTGTACTCAATCAGTATATTTAGATACTACTGAACTGTTAATAATATGAAATATGAAGTTATGTTGTAAAGTTGTGTACTTACAAATTGTTTAATTCTAGACTTCAGTAAATATGTACATCTCTTATGGAATAATGTCCAAATGGTTTTGTTCTTGCATCATATTTTCCTAGTGGAATTAAACTGGAGAGACTTTCTCTTTCTCTTGTCCTCCTCCTCCTCCGCCTCCTCCGGATGCAATCAAAGTCACACACACGAGATGCTTAAAAATGTGATGCTTATGTTATGCTTATGTTATTTATGAATGGCTTGTCGACACGGATTAGTGCATCGTGATTAAGTCAGCTACAGGCTGGAAGTACCAAGACCAAGAGGAGTTTGAATCAGATCCTAATCCCCATTGAGGGCAAATCCCAATGACGCCTCCGGACTCCACACATTTATAGTACCTCGAATGTCCCGAATTTGAAACCGCTCCATCCATGTTGACAACTTCCCATTGATTTCCACACTATTCTCCAACTACTCAAATCACACTATTCCCCTCCTCCTTCTCCGTCGTCTCCCCTTTGACCACCACTACCACTACCACTACTCCATCCTCGATTCTCCAAGCTTCGTCTCTTACGTCGTCTCAAACTTTTTGGACCTTCATCCGTCGTCATGGGAGATTTCCTCTCCCAACGATGATAATGCTCCCATTGCTTCTGCTTTCTCTTATGTCTACTCCGATAATGCTTACCCTCATCATCATCATTAGCTTTATTATTTTATATCCAAGGAAGTATCTCCTCATCTTTGAGGATGTTCCAGGTCTCATCACAATCATCTTATCAGCCAAGGCAAACTCCGTCTCGAGATCGGCCTTCGTTTCCATATCAGCCAAGTTATCCTTGGCTTGGGGCTCTTCACTCCCGGAAATTGAGCTTACATTGACCACTCGAAAGCTCCACTTATCCCTGCTATCAATTGCCCCTGGCTGAAGGAACAAAGTTTTACCTGGAGAAAAAAATACTTTTCTATTACGTCGAAATGTTAACACAAAAACACGTGCTACGTTTTTTTCAGCTACAATAATGTATAATAATAGCACTCATTTTTATTAGCATACATTGACACCAGCATCGCACGCGCACAACCAAAGAAAACCAAGAAAATAGCACCGAGCCCAAATTATATAGCAAAATAGCATCACAGACCAATTTAAATAAAAACAGCACCACAGCCCAAATTAAAATAAAAAATAGCACCACCGCCAAAGTTAAGTAGAAAAATAGCGCCGCAGCTCAATTTAAGTACAAAATAGCGCCGAAGTCGAAATAAATAGTAAAATAGCATCACCCTTATTGAGCATATAAAACAGCGTCAAAGTCCAAATAAATAGAAAAATAGCAAAACAGCCCAAATAAATTAGAAAAAGCACCAAAGCCAGAAAATTATATATAAAAATAGGGAGTTGCGAGATAATCCCGCCCCGGTAATCCCGACAACGTTATTCCCGCTAGCGTTTATCCCGCCTACTTTAATCCCGACGGCGGTAATCCCGCCAATGCTTACGATAATCCCGACGGCATTCAATGAAACAGTTTCCAAAGCAACAAAAACAAAATATTACATCTAGAATAATGTAGACAACAAAATAGGTTGAAAATGTCAAAAAATTGAGAATTTTCAAATGAAGAGAACGAAATGATTGCTTAGTTTCCCAAAATAATGTTTGTTGATAACTTTGCAATGACAATGAAGACAATGAAGAGTAAGTTGGAATGTAGATTCTAATTGTAGAATACTTTGTGCAATCACATTGTAGATACATTGTAGAATCGCATCAATGATGAGAACTATAGTCCCACAGCCTCTTCCGACTACTTGATGTGACATTTTTCCGCTTTGCTGTTTTCCCATTATCACATTAAATTGATAAGATAATAATTACATAAGATATCTCAGCTTTAATATTTACTATGTATGTATGCATAACTATTTCAACCGCATGGCATAAGAAAACAAAAATGAAATTACTTTCTGGGGATTGGGGACCTAACCTAACCAAAAATAATGAAATCACTTTTTTTCTGGGGATTGGGGACCTAACCTAACCAAAAACAATGAAATCACTTTCTGGGGATTGGGGACCTAACCTAACCAAAAATAATGAAATCACTTTCTGGGGATTGGGGACCT
>JAQFXU010005105.1:0-12189 GCA_034693705.1 Spatulosminthurus flaviceps | reverse complement strand
TAATATAGCTGGAACTTTAACGAGAACAATTAAAAATAATACTACCTTGTAAATCCAAACTACCCATTCTATATATTCTAGCTATGTACACACACAGACGCAAGTTTAAGAGAAGCTCACGTCAAGGAGGAGCGATTAAAATTTTAAACTTTTAAATACTTCTCCATGGAAAGTACATTTAAAATTTATCCCTCGTTCTTCATGAGCTTAACAAGAGCTGTGGTGCATACATAAATAAGAAAATATTTAAAGATAAGAGAAGAAGCTTAGTGAATCATGTCACGTCCGAAAGGAATGTCTTTCCGTTTCCAGCTCAACACTCACAATCAAATTTCAATCCGGGAATTACATGTGGCTATCATGTATATCTAGATCCATACAATGTGTCCGAACATATACAAACGTCTATACATATTGTGGAGGTAGCTCTGTATATAAATTATCATTTCCTATAACTAAAGCTTCAAATGAATATTAATTGTCACCAAGTAAACTAACTACTATGCATATCACTGTCTAGGTATTTGAAACAACTCTGGGAAATTCATGTCAATATGTATAAGAGTACGGGTTAATATTGAGTAGTTGAGAGAAGGGAAGGAGCTGATCTGGATTTAAATAGAAACTTGAGCCAAGAGACTTTCAAAGAAACTTGTTCCTTCCAACTTGAGCAGACAATGACAGGAGTAAAAAAATCAAGGGTTATATTTATCCCACACAAGTTCTCCATTCCAAATGTCTTCTCCCTTTACCGTTAGAGCCGATCAGCTTAATGGAATATCTTTGTGAATGTACTTTTGCTAGTGTACGTTCCATTGAAATTGCATTGCATTGCAAAAACTACTACTCACATAGAGAATAATGATTTCAACTTTGAATTTTCCTCTGCTTCCCGTCCCTGGACTTTTTAATAAAAGGGATGGCAATGTACAAAGTACTTATTTGAGGGGAAATTCAATAAACAAGGCAGCTGCTTCAAATACCCGGGAAATTCCATGATGAATTTCATCTAAAATGATTTACCCGCATTCATAACATGTCTGACCGCATCGAATAATAAATATAAACATTTCCGTAGAAGAGTTCCCCAAATTAGGTCTAGGCAAAAAACAGAATTTTATCAAAATATTTTCACAGCATACGCGGTTTGACTGGAATTTTAGCGGAGTTTTTGCTTTGGTGGCAAATTTTACTTTGGAAAAAGAATCGCTTAATACATTTCTTTGAGCAGAATCGAGGCTCTTAATTTTTATTTAATTCAGAAAATGTAGGGCTTCTAAAAGGAAAGTAATTTCTCAAATGGACGTATTTTTAGACGGGGGCTAAAGAATAAATAAAAAGGATTTAAATTGTTTCTGTAAACAGTTCCACACCGACTACTTGGTTAGTTTGGTGGAAGTGAAGTGAGGAAAAAATCCTTCCGTTCCTGTCGGATCTAAGTATGGGGATAAATTATTGATGCATGCATGTGGAGGAGTCTGGTGCTTCGGAAGCACTCTTTTACCTATACTTTGGATGTATGGACGATTGTATACGGAACAAATGCACTTTCTTTTTCAAGATTCGTATATCCAAAGTCTTATTTAAAGTTATTACTTTCTTTCTAGAATACCAAATAAGATCTTCCCACTAGATATTCCTGGAGTAGCTCAGGAAAAAGGCTAAAAGACAAGTGTGGCACGAACAGACTGGAATTCTTAAAAAACATGTCGATCAAGAAAATCCACTGGAAGGAAATGGAAGGAAAGCTCACTAACCTACAACTTTTACTCTCTCTACCTGCTTTGTCTCCTTGAATATAAAATCCGTTAAAAGTTCCATATACATATTGGCAAAACCTGTTGGCAAGGAAAGTTGATGGGAAATTTCTAAGGAAAACTAATCCCATAAATTGTTCGATTCATGACATTCTCATATAAAAACTGAGGGAGTAAGACGTCAATTAATATATGAAAATTCCTATATGGCGTTTCCCATAATATTTTAACTGAAAAAGTTTCCTGATAGCTTTTTCTATACACAGCAACTCCATATTGGTCCGGTATTTGTTTACAGAGAGAAAGTTTTTAATTTTTGGACACGGCCCAACTGCAAGTACACATGCACATTCCAGCCTTAGCTTAGAATACAGATTCCTTTGGGTTGGGACATGAAGATGGAGAAGCAGAAAATGGAGCGAAAGTATTTCCCAGGGAACGCTAAATGCTTCATCCTATTCAATTATCTCTATCCAAATTAAATTGCTTTCTATAGTGTCTGCCACATTAGCAAGTTATCCACAATAATTAGGCCTGACAATTCCTATGTATCTATACAGTGATTGTAAAGTTAAGCTTACCGTGCGGAGAAATGATACATCATCTTGCTCAGAACCTCCTTCACTATCAGCCATGATGAGTTCACACTTGGTGATGAATAAATTTTAAAAGAAAAAAATAAACTTTGCTAATTATAATCCACAGCACCTTAATTTCCCATCTCTATGACTTTTCACATGATTAATTTATTTTTATATGCACGTAATTCCGAAATTAGCACTTTCACATGCTTTCACCATCCCCACAGCCAATTTGGCTGGGATGAAATTTGTTATCCAAAATTTCAATGCACCTCAAAATAATGAGCACTATAGATAATGCACCGGACAAGCCGGGTCCTATTTTTGGCAAATTATTCACAGTTATTTTATTGATATATTTTCAAATCACTGCACACGGTCCAATAGCATCACCGTGTTAAACGTGGGAGTATTTCTTTCTTGTGTGAATCGAAACCAATCCTCGTGTTTAAGCATAGAATCCAGAGAATTGCTGGAGCACCTGGGAGCGGAGCGTTGTAGGTTCCAGCTCCGGCAACCTACAAACTAGAACTGTGCTGCAAAATATTTCCCGTTAGTTTTGCACTGAAAAGTGCGAGTTCACTTCCCATTCGCGCCTGTCTTTACCAGTGCCAGTTTTTATGGGAGCTTTTGCTTTTGGTCTATTTCTTACTATACTGGTATTTCACATGTTCTTCATCTCGAAAGGATTTTTCTGGCTATATAAATATAAAAGGGTTATATACATGGAAATAGTTATTGTGATAGTGGAATCGTGAATCAACACGGTTTTTCTCCTTACTTTTTTTTTTATTTCAGCTCACATTGCATTACTTTAAGTAGCATTTCGCACTTTGGTAATTTTTTCAAGCGTGAGTTTCATATGTGAGAAAAAGTCATGTATGTAATTACATACGGTAGTTCCTTTACTTATGTCTCTCACTTGTACATACAATACTATACCTTCTTCCTTTTTGCTCGAAACATCCCGACTGGATTAACCTACAGTAGCACTATTGCTGCAAACAAAAGGTAGAGAGCAAATGTAAGCCCGATAAGCCGGCATCCTTACAGGTTTTTGGTATAAAGTAGAATTTGCATAGTGATGGTGTTTTTATAGATACGAAGTCATATGGCATGAGAGACTATTTGAGTAAGTTAAGTTCACGCTGAATTTACATATATACACATATGTACATACACAAAGATATTACCAAGCGAAGAACAGAGGATGAGTTGAAGAGAAAAGGATGCAGGAGAGGTAGAGTGAAAAATCCGAGAAAGAAAATGGGATGATGCGAAACCAGACAGGTTCAACAGTCCCGTTCGTCGTACAGTTGGATTCATCAAGAGGACACTTTTCCACATTCATTCCGCCCGGCACGTATGTCTTCAACCAGTACACGTAAACTTTGGCTCTTATATTTTTAAAGTACATGGAAATTGTCAAAGCTTATCTGAAATATAAAGCTCAACTAAATAGTCAAAATTTGCATATGTATAGATACATACGTACACACATATTTTCAAAAGAAAGACAGTTGAAGAGTTGCCGTCTGACTTGGTTTTCAACACACAATGGATTGTGCCGTGTGGGCATACACATTCTTATACGTAAATTCCTCTTATCAGTATGTCCTGGGCTTCGGTCCATGGAACTGTCGAGAAACTCTCGCTAATAAAGCCTGCAGTCTGCACTGACAATATTGTTTGGGACCTCCTCTTGATTACTTTAAATTAGTCACGAGCAAAAATATTTTTAAAGGTAGGTGCAAAATAAGTATACACATATATATTTATTTGCACATACATTTTTCACCTAACAGTAAAATCTACACCTAGGATTAGATTTAACCATATTAACTACTTCACATAGGTATCCTACAGAGCAAGGGCAGATAGAAAGTGGTTGGTGTGTACCATGCCAAGAGTATACCATGAGTATCTGGTGTACGGGAATAGACCCCATACTGCTAAAAATTAATTCAATTGATTTCATGTTTCTTTGAGTCGAGTCTTCCTCCTAAAATTAAAATACAAATGAGTCAGGGCGAAAGTCGCTAAAGTTTACAACTGGTGATTGAATTTTCTTATTGATGTGAACCCGTACAATAATATTTTGCTGGTGTGGCCATCTTTTGTTACAAAATTAAATCATGTCCCGATTTCGTCCAGTAATTAACTTATTGCAACCAATTGCATGCCTATGAAATTGTTATAGAAGAACATACCAACACTAAACATAAAACTCCAAGGAGTACAATAATTTTGCGAAAATAAAACAGTGAATTTTGACAGTATGAAATTCTTTTATTGTGCTTTGTTTTCACCAATTCGACAAGACGTACCAAATTCAAAATTACTAATTCAGTTCAATCAATCATAACATAATCATGATAATAATAATAATTAATTATTAATCAAGTTCGTTCACTGTACTGTATTTATATGTAATAGGAAGTAATTATTTTTATAATATTATTATTAATATAATGTTGCATAAATGCTTAAATGTAATGTAACTTAAATTTGAGCCGGTCAGACTGTGAGTTCTTTTTCAGTTACGGTCTGTGGCTCTTAATTTCTCTTCAACAGCGTCCATTGCTGCTTCAGAAGCGTCCGTCGCCTGAAATTAGAAACACATCATTTCATTAATAGATTTTACATTTTACTAGCCAATAGATACACATTTTCAGTACTTAATGAAAAGAATATCAACACTAATTTGTTGAAAATTTATCCTATCCAAAATCTTGCATAATCTTAAAAAAGCATATTCTTTCAAAACTATATTAATTCAACTAAGAAAAAATGTTTTCCATATTTCATCGTTTCGATTTACTTTCAGCTTTCTGCTGAACGCCTCAAAAATATCATTCAATTCAGGTTAGAAATCATACTACGATTTCAAACCTGATGAATGATATTTTTAGAATAAATTGAAATAAATGAACAATATGTAAATACATTTCACAAAACTGGTAAATTCAATCAAACCTACCTGTATGTATTTCTGCACACCAACCAACGACTTCTTCAATGCATCAAAACTGGAGGAGTACAACATCTTCTTTTTAACTTTGGCAGTGTCGGGACACCACAGCATAAGGAATAACTTTTGCTTCTTTGATGCCTATGCGAAAGAAAAAAAAATCAATCAAATCCATATTCAATTAATGAATCCATATTTCATTACATGTGCCACCCGCGATATATGAAAGTTGCAATATAGACGACACCCTTTTGCTCTTTTCTTCCCAATAAGTTCAATGAAGAGAAACGGGCCTACGCGCTTTAGGTAAGTACATCAAACAAATCTTTCAATATCCTGATTCCTTCTAGAAACTTATGTTACAAGTTTGCTCACCACAAAAAATCCTAATCCCCAAACAGGTTTGACTCGATAATCGATTCAATCCCTTCAAACCATTTACTCAAATATTTCTCAACTTATTCTGCATTCATATTGACATTTCGGGGTTCAGGATAACAAATCCCACAATACATAACATCTTGTCAATCCAACTATCGCTCCATAAAAACTTATACCAAGTCTCAAATAACATGACAAAGTGCTAACCCAGATTTGACTTTTATCGAACATGTACAATTTGCAGGTTGGGAATGAAACGCGTCTCTTTTCAGACTTTGTTTGCAAACAATGAGCAACCATTTATTTAGTATTTTTAAATCCATCTTTGCAGTGATCTACTTCCTGCCCTTTACTGTGAACTTGAACGAGAGCAAAATTTAAAGCGCAGACACAATTTTATTCAAATCTTTCTTCTAAATTTACTGAAATTAAAACAAAACTCATACGTTCATACTCAACCTTGTATTTGTGTTGAATTTTTAAATATTTACCTCAGACGTTCCTTGACATTGATGGGTGTACTCAAAGTCGAATAATCCATACCGACATTCTCCACTTCCACCCTTCTGGAGGTCTTCCAGGAATTGATCGTAAGCAGCATCACGGGCACCTGTTACACAAGCAAAAACATTTTAGTCGATTCATCAAATCTTCCATTTTCAGTCTACTGAGTTATAAATTCATCAACAGTATATATATAATTTGTCACGACCATGAAAAAACAAAATCCCCAAATTAAGTCCTACCCTCCCCTGAATACCTTGCTGTGACAAGCAATCTCATTTTTTACATTAATTGTTAACGACAAGTGAGCATCATTAAGCGCTTTGAACTGCATGTTCCCCACACCCTGACACCATCTGTTTTCTACAGTTTGCGCCCTTCTAAAATTCGACGAGGTCTCCTCGCTAAATCAAACACGGAAGAAGCTACAAAAAATACTCTCGACGGCATATCGGTCTCCTGCAGAAGTAAAGCGGTAATTTCGAGGAGTGGGTAGTCGTCATTCTACCATGACTTAGTACAGCTTATAAACAAAAAATATTATATTCCTATGGAAGCTACTTATTTTTTTGAAAAATTTCCTCCCACACTCTTCTTCCTCTGACTATCCATTCAATGTGGTTTAATAAGGTCCTTCTTGAAAGTTTTAAAATACCCCCACTGCAAACATGGTCATAGCGTAGTAGTACTAATTATCTTATTTACAATCATCATCTAATTCCATATTATTAGAAAGTATAGTTCACGTAAGTACAATAATAATAAATATTTTTTTTACCCTGTAATAAAAACTACAAAAAATGGAAAACTTTCATAAATTGGAATAGTTTCAAGATCACCCACCTACTACTTCAACGTCAATCTGTTTCTCATCTTTAATAAAAAAGACTACATAACGGAACTTTTTGTCTTTCTTGATCTCTTCATAGGTAGTTTTGCATGCGTCCGACACCGTCACGCCAGAGGCCTGTAATTCAATTAATATAAAATATCATCATTAATTTTCCATAGAAAACATACTTACATTTAATTGACTACGAACTACACTATACACATATAAATCATATATGTCTTCAGACTCAAGTCTAACTTAGAATTTTCCTGATACCCCCTTATCACTTTACACCACAAATAGAGTAACAACTCCTTACTTAGCCATAATTCTTCACTTAATCCCTCTGCAGACATTCTGCCCATTTAAAACTCATAGCATATTCCTAAATAAAATTGAAATACTTTGTCAAACTTATTAAGAAGGAAAATGTTTACCGAGACTTTAAAAAGGCTACATTAATTGGAACTACTATGCGTTCATTTTTTTCCCTTCTTATCACCAAGAATACAAGACCAACCCATTATAAAAACTTCCAATAAAAAATTACCATTATCTATCTTTGTCTCTCTCTCTCTCCACGCAGAAATCAGCTTGAAATCGAAAGTAAATTAAAACAAGGAAGTTGAACGTTGACCAAAAACCCACGAGCAACCAAACCAACCATATGAAATATTAACAACTACAAACTAAAATGAAATATAAGGTGCCGATTTTGAACTCGATTTTAAACGCATGCTGACTGTCTTTCTATGTCGCTCGAATCCTTACACTATATATAACATACGGATGTAACACCCATGCATCTCAAATGTATGCCATTGCTATAATAATTACTATGCCTTTTGCAGGTTTAGATGAATTCTATGTTAAACTGTTTAAGTATTAATAATAGAAAGCGGAAAGCCACGTTCACCACATACGTTTCATGTCATCTAACCTGAACATATGTAGGTAGGACTAACTATACCTTATCTATTTGCAGTATTTAGGAGTATTTCCTACTTTTCCCTATAAACATATCAAACGATACTTCTTCAAAACTAGACCTTCTCTCTTTCTCACTCCTTTCCATAATATTACAAAGTTAAGTTTGTCACACATACATACATAAAACATCAACTACTCGAATCCTAATGCCACCTCACCGATTTAGACAAGGAAAAAGACACCGAGGATGCGAGTTAATTTTAGTCCCGAATTTTCTATCTTCCCCTTACAACACAAGGGGTAAAGTCCCTCCTCTTGTTACTAAAATAACTCGGAAAGTAAAAGAGAGGACGAAACGACACGCATACACATCCTCAATAACCCTACATGCTGTACTACTCCAAAATATCAAAATCCGTTCAGATCTGCAGCGAGAGAGCTCACTGACTGCGAGCAAGGGAGCGTAGGCAGCAAGGAAAGAGATGAGAGAGAGAGAACGAACGAACGAACGAGGTCTCTATAACGTCAACAGTTACAAGAACGCCTTAGAAAACTCTCCTTCTGTTTTTCATTATTACCATACACCCCAGCAGTTACACACTAATAAAAGTTATACACTTTAGTAGCCATAAGTAGCGGTAGATAGTCAACTGCTATATACCAAGGAAAAATCTATCATCAGTAAATCACATCGGCAATATGCGATGAAAAATACAAAATTGGACACGTAAACAAAACCGTGCGAGTTCAAGTTATCAAAAGGATATACAAAATACAAAGAGGCATGTAAGAGAAAGAAAGTGATGAATTCATCCTTTTCAAGAGAATGCCAACGATAGAAAATAAATAGAATTGCCATTTACGGATGCACGGCAATAGGCTTTAAAATATACCCTATACATATTAAGATAGGTAACTGAACTCAATCTGATTAATCAGAATAAAAAAAATCCATCAATTAATCCTTTGTCCATTCCAAATGTACAATCAGGACAATTTCACACCTATATTACTCTTCCATCCTCACACTCGCCTTTACATCTAAATCTTATCAAGATACATATGTATTATGACTCAAAAGGATGACCAGCCAACCTTCCTGAACTATGGAATTACGTATGTATCCGTCTATAGAATAAACCCTTAAAAAATCACTCAATACTGAATTATTGGGCTAATCACATCAGCGCGAGTACAGCAAAAACAAAGCTGTAACTCCAAAAAATACACACGATTGCACAGCTTTAAACTGTGAGTCAGAACATATTCTTCTTTATAGCTCAGGCTTGAACACAAATTATGACAATCCACTTATTTGTAAGCTAGGAATTTCCACTGACACAAGGTACAGCTAAAGGAAAAGTTAAACGTGCCACTGCATTGAAATGCGATGAATAAAATTTATATGAATTATTAGCACTTCAATGGAACTACGCAAGTTACGCAATTAATTCAACCAAAACATTACTATTGAATCGTAAAAGGGGAAATTGTTACCATTATTATTGAGAAAAAAAGTTGAAATCCCACAAACGTATATAAGGTGATTAACCTACACTAATGACGATGAATACAAAATCCTATACTCGCTACTTCAACTTCCACACGAGACAAGAGCAAGAAGGTTCAACACTATTTCAAGACTGACAGGAACTTGGATGGGAATCCGCGCTTATAAAGCGCTTTGCGTTGATATTCTATTACGGGATGATGATGGAAACAAATGTCATCAGATTATTATCATAATTATTTAAACCTATAGTTATCAATCAAGGGGGAAACAAGCCAATGACATTGTCAATACCAAGATTACGTTCTAGATTATCAGAGGTAGAAGTGATTACATCATGCTTACACATGAAATTGCTCGTTTTACCTAGACATTTTCAGCACATTCAAATACATCATTTTTATATAAACGCAATTCCTTTGAATTCTGAATATGTTATCTTTTACCGTGCGAAAGAGGAAAATGCCTTATCCTAACCATGGATTTTACCATATACGGACGTAACTGACCGAAACTATTGTTTTCATGAGATAATGACAGCCGTCGACGTTGGACTATCGAGTAATTCCATGTACTTGAATAATTATACATCAAAGTACATTATAAAACGATACTGAAAGTGATTCATGTGATTCATCAAATCACTAAATATCCGACTCGAATTGTATCCGTTGTTTCTGACGAGCTTCACACTTTTTCAAAGTGTATTTTACACATACTAATTCAACTTTAAACATGCATTATATTCCAAAGAATGGCGACAATACCCCATGTATGCATAGACCCCCAGCTATACATATTAGGATTAGAGTGAAATAACATTTTTCAGAAACAGCCTACTCATCCAACCTAGAATTGAAAAGAGCCTCTCTTTCACAGTCTCTCTATCTTTCTCACTCTACTCTATACGCTCAACAGCACAAACATCCATCCTCTTTATAAATCACGTACATATACACCGCCGCCACGGTCACACCAAGTCTATTGGGGGTAACAAACATAAGCTCTATGTTTTTTTGGCGAACCAACTTACAAACTACCAACGCGGACAAGTAATTCTAGAGGAATTGAAACATCAAATCAAGGGTACTCACAACAACATTTTTAGTCAGAGCAAATATTTAGCTCACAATCACAATCAAAATGGAATCCCTCTCAAAAAGAGACAAATCAAGCTGCCAAAATCCAATGGTACATCATGGCACCGCCACCATTTACCCATTTACAATGCCAACATGCACACTATAAAGAACACGTCCCAAATAAATACCGATTCCCCTCTCAACCTAACCCGCTTTACCGAACTCCTTCAATTCAAATCATTCCTCGCAAAATTTCCATGTAGTCCATGACTCCTGACATCAACCCATATCCAAGCTTAGAACCAAATACACGCTTTACAAGTCACACAGGCACGGAGTACGGAGAGGAAGGAAAAAAAAGGAAAAAGAAGATATCCAAAGGAAATGCCATATCCCCACCCAATGTTTCCCAGCTCATCCACCATCCACCACGAAGGCAGGCAGGAGAGAGAGAGAGACACACACACACGTAAAATACGTATAATACTCTGTATAAGTATACCACCAAGGAAAGGAGAACGGTCGGTAGAGGAAATTACAGAAATAGAAAATCCGACACATACACACACACTCACACCGGGATTTCGCTCTAGACAAAACGGAAGAAAGAAACTTCAAATAAGAAACAACACATTGCACCATCACAATATAAATTCCATCGATTAAAAAAACAATTCATGACATGAACCATTTGTACCAACTGACTTACTCATTAACTCATCGCCGACTCCCAAAAAATCACCTAACTTCCAATACTCACTAAATCAAAATCAAACCACTAACTTCCACATACTCTTCATCTTCCCATATAATACCTCCTCCGCACAAAAAAAATCACCAGTCCTCCAAAATCTCCTTTACAAATACATACATCCCCTTAACTTCACACTTGCTTCCTTTGACACAACGAGGTTGCTTCTGACACCCAAAAATTGCAACATCTTGCTTGACCGTTATTAATTCCAGAACCACCCGACAATACAAAAAAAATCCTAACACAAACAAAAAAAACCAGAGCAGAAGAACAAGACACTACATATTTAAACCATTTAGCTAAAAAAAATTGAACTCCCTAACTCTATCCATACCCCTTTTGTTTGAACTCAGTGTGTGAGTGTGAGAGAGAGATCTTTATAGCAAAGCCGGATTGACACTTGAATTCCAATGGAATTAAAACAACTCACAAATTCCCCATATTAAAATAAAAACCGTAATATTGCACAGAAGAATTAAAAAGAGTGGAATTATGAAAAACTTACCATCTTGGCTTATAGAAATCCGGGTAAAAATTGAAGTAAATCAGTTCCCGTTTTTTGACTCACCACACCGGCGTCCTATTCCTTTCATATACACAGACCAAAGACCAATGATAACCGTTTTGCCCTTCTTCATTTCTTCACGCCACACCAAAAAGAACCCACTTTGAGACCGGACAGGAGATTGGCTATGGGGGTTAGGCTCCCCCTTAAAGGACTACCTCAACCAATGCTTAGGACCTGAGCATGAAGGAACGTCATGGAAGAGGGTGGGACTCCGCTCCAATCAAAGCTCCCTTACCATTACATCATCCTGTATGACTAACCGGGGCTTGCACTATATCCTCTCTGTGTAACGTTACTTCTTACTATAACCATAGCCTTG
>JAQFXU010005104.1:0-12190 GCA_034693705.1 Spatulosminthurus flaviceps | reverse complement strand
GGCTGTTAATAATATTAAGTACAACTTGCGGGCGGGCCTGAACCGATAAATGCATGCCCGCCAGCGGTGCGGGTCGGTTTCAAATTTTATTTACCGGATTTCTTGGGGGCACGGGTTTAAAAAACTCAGCGGGTCACACGTCTACACCAGATAGCTGCTCAAAATTACACGTACAGTCTCCAGCTTCAATAGTACAAGTGATCATCAAACCCGAATAAGGATCTGTTGCTGTGAACGGACACTCTGATGGGTTTGTGGATAACTTGATTGAAATTCCATCCGCTTCATCGAAATTAATAGAAAGCAGAAATGGCTTGATCGCACCTAACACGCAATATACAAAGAATTACGCCATCCATAGCCATATTTAATTTAATTCAAATAGCATAACCTTTGTTATTTATCGCAGTTGCAAATCGCTTTCCACATTACTGCTTTTCACCAAATACTTGAACAAAATCCTTGTCGCAAGTTGTTTCGGGTTTTCCCAAGCCCACACCACTGGCAAAAATACAATGCAGTAATAATAATTGTATTTCGAAGCGTTCAAGGTTGGTTAGATAATGGATTGTAAAGATCTTGGTAGAACTATAGAGAAATGTTAGTAGATATTTTATGGCAGCAATTTTCAACACTTCCCAAAATTGTGGGTGTAATCGCCATTCGCCCTTGCAATTTGCATTTGAAACTGTCAGTGATTTATCTACTGCGATGTTGTTTTTAATGAAGCAAAATGAAATGGCACAGGACTTAAAATGCGTAAATGATTAAAATATGAACATAAAATTAATTCGCGGTAGGGATGAAAGTCAAAGGATTATCAAGGTAGGGTATTTCCCCACAAAACAAATTAGCAAACTGTACAAAGTGTCTTTTGTAATTTGTACCTATGTATGTAATAGTCGTGATCTATGTAGTTATAATTTTATTTTGGGATATGAGGAAAATATATTTTGTTAAAAGATTTTTGTTTAAAATACAATGTAATTTAAAATCTTCTTGGAGCATGTATTATCTCAGTATAGTATTATCTAGTACAGTATTACCTCATTATCCTTATTATATGTTAAGCCAAACAATGTGTGGCTTTGCACTTTCAAACCTCCCTCTTAACTTTACGTCACTATTCAATGCTGCATAAGCGAAGCAAGGATATTTCATCTCGGCATTCGCCTCCTTCTTGCAATGGGCCGTAGTGTCCCACGGACCTGTGTATACATACAACTTCCCTCGCACACGTAATGGGCTGTACAACCCCCGCCCCCCCCTGCGTAGCAGGGCGTTAATACTAGTCTTGTTATAGCGGACGCCTTTATAACGGACATCTCGATATACCGGACGAAATCGTCCGGTCCCGCCAAAACTTCCTATCTAAACAATGTTAAATAATATGCAAATATCGGACATTTTTATACCGTAATATTCGATATAATAGACTGGTATAACCGGACCATTCATTGAAATTCATATGCTTATAACGGAATTTCAGCTATTTTTAGGGGCCAATAAGATTTGTTACATTTAGAACAATGGTCGCGATGATTTTACAGTAGTGAAAACTTCAAAAATACTAACTTTTAGAACTGGGACAGGAAATATCTAATTTTATATAATATGTTAAGTGAAAATACAATCTGTAATTCGAAGGGAAGGCCATAATGTCCAAAATGGCAAACATCATTGGGATATCAGTAGTAAATAAATATTTACTTTCTGTCTCCCAGGAAATGAAATTTTTGAGTTACTACTGGTAACTACGAAACTAAAGCGCACCCAATGCCATAGATATTACCTGTGTGAATATCTATGGCCTAATGATCGCACCCAAACTTAAAAAAATGTTATGCTGGACATTTTTTCCTGGATTCTGACACTCTGAGGAAATTCGCGGAAAAGCGAATATTTATCTAAAGTGGTTATTCGGCGAAATAGTAATAGTACACTGAGTGAAGAAATTTATAATTGCATTGACTCATCGTAATAAATATAATATGCGTATTTTTGAGGAGGCAAGGCTTTTAGATACGAAACTTCCTATAACGGAATTAGTCCGTTATATGCATTTACCGGACAATTTTTACACCGTCCCTTATGATTACGTTATTACGAGGTTTTACCGTAGATACTATAACCTTCTGTGAAAAACATTTCGAGAGTAGTAACTGAAACGTATACAAACATAACAATGCAAATCTCGCAACAGTTTTGACATGACATTGGCCGAGAGAAAATAAATTAAAAACGATTTAAAATTAAAAAATCTTCGACAAAGTATTTTTAAAGAATTTAACTCTTGGTTCGATTTTGATTTGAAAGTCACAATGACATGTTTTTACGCAAGCTGTAAATAATCCAGGCAAAATCCTGTATTTTCCATATCTGGAACATAAGGAACCGCGGGCAGAGCAGGAGCAGGAGGAATAAGTTCGCACGTGCATGATGTTGGATTATTGAGAGGCATAGGATCACAATTAAATGTTCCGCCGCTATAAGGGTCCATAATCATACCATAACAATTCTCCACACTTGTTGGTAGAGTCACAGCAAACCCCTCGGCTTGATCAAAATTTACATTGAGTAGGAAAGGTTTCACATTGCCTAAATAAATACCAAGAAATATGTTACGAAAAAATCATCAGTGCTATAAATTGACAAACAAAAACTTTCTTACTTGTGCACGTAGGAAAACTAGTGCCACAAACGCGTTCCTGGCTGTAAACCTGGACCCAATCTCGGGTACAGTCTCCGGATTGAGGGGGATTGCCTCCCCCACTGATAAAGAATGGTTTAGCAACGTTTTGGCATGGCTTCCACTAATTTTCAATTATACATATACTATAGCAAATGAAACTTTTGAACATTTCTGTAATATGTTTTTGAAGTAAAAATAGGGTACCTGAATCCTATTCATTCCATTTGCAGCTTTAACACAAACAGAGTAAACTTGATTATTCGTTTGTCGATTTCCTAACCCACTGTTGCTAGGAGGTACGACAAAATTAAAGGACCTAACAGTGCCCTCTGGTGTTGTGAAATACTGGAGACAGTCTTCTGGGGCTTTAGAAAATTCCCCCCAAAAATGTTTTACACTCCCAAAAAAGTAAAAACAATTGTAACTATATTTTACTACTCACCTCTCTTGTCAGAATTGCAGGGAATGTATGTATTTCTAATGGTGTACTTCGATTCCCCAGTTCGGATTCTCATACTCACATCAATATTACTCGTCTCTCCGTAATCAAAGTAAACTGTAAGAAAATTATTACTGCAATTTTATAGCAATAGATGTGAAAATATTGAAATGACAATTATCAAATATTGTACCATGTTGCTGAGCATTAGATCCACAAATGCTAAGACCTTTGACTTGCATGAACTCCGTACTACAGTCGCCATTTACGGAAGGATCGGCAAGTACAAAATCATCGAAATCCAGTCGAAGCTGACACACACCTTTCGGCTGAAAAATAATGGGGTTAATTCAAAACAGAATTTATGTGTAAATCGATAATTTGGTGTGGAAATATGTGCACATAACTTTGTTCAATTTTGAATCCTACGGAAATATTTTACCTTTCTATAACGGTACGTTATTCTGTAGTCGTTCAAACCAGCTAGTTTCATCACAGACGTGCCACTCAATTTAACGCTGCAAGGATCATTTGATCTAATACTTGACGTACAATTCACTGTAACTGAAGAAATATTTTTTTTATTTTCATGGTCATGTGATTTGCTTAAAATTATCGAAAGGGATTTTTTCTGAGCAAAAGTCACCTCTAAATAATATTCAAGTTTATTACTTACATCTACAGCAGGACAAACCACTGCTGCAATCAGAACCAGTAAAACTTTCACCTCCCTTGGATTTACAACGTGAACTAAAATTTAATCGAATAATTTTAATATCAATGGCGAAAAAGAGTAATTGAAGGATTTGAGTTATTGAACTTACGAAGGAACACAGATCCCACTGTTGGTTCCACTAGAACAAGTAACGTCATTGTCAGTGGATTTGGAAGAGCCAAAAAATGAAAACACTAAACAATAATACAAAAAATTCCTATTATAAAAAATTCGTAAAGTAAATCGATGATTTCTAATAACCGAATTAATCTTACTGCGTTCCTGTCGGGTCACATTGTGAGGCTGAGCTACTCGTATGTAGGCTTGGGATAAGAGAGGATTTAGTACAAGTACCAATAAGATACTGAAATTTTGAAACATTTTGAAGGCTTCTTAATTCACAGCAGGACTATACTTTTGAACTGATGAGTAGAGGTAAATACATTTGCCCTTTTATATAAAAATTTACGGACAAAGTTTCTTGGGGAAATTGATGATATTGACATTATTTATTCCATGACCTTAGCTTCGTTGATTAGTAATTAAAGGGTAAATATTTACATATACTTTAACTCGTATGGTCCCACCTTGTTAGAGCCTAGCCTACATGTAAATGCAGAAGCTGCATAATTCACATTTTATTAAGGTCCATCTTGTTAAAATTTTAATGCTCGTAGCTAGAAAATGAATAACTTCAAAATTTGGAACACTTACCTTTGGAAAGATGCAAATTTTGAAGTTTTTAGGGCGCCGTCAGCCCCTTTCTAAAATACCCTTGTCCGTGCCGATATATCGTCGCCTAAGTTCCTCACAATAAATATGGCATGCAAATGTCACAGGTAAAAAATATCATTTGGATATTTGCTCCACACAAATATTGACAAAAGATTAACTTTGCAATTAGCATTTTGCAGAATGAAATAATTATTGAAAACCCTCGGATCCTCACATTATAAAACCATAGGTAGGGTCAATGCCTCATTCTTCATGCAAGTACGTGGGTGCTCGTCATATGAACTTCAGGCGTAAATTGAAACCTTAAAATTACATTCGTTTTGTAGATTACATTTTAGCACTGAATATTTTATTTATTAATGAATTGAATCAAAATTCCTCATATACTTTTGCATGGAAATTTTCGTTCAATTATTTCCTTCTTTGGCAAACCCACCCGATGAGAGGGGCACTGCCGCAGCACACACCTGAAAAATGTATGTACGTTCCTCATCCATATATTCATACATACTATGGCATGTCGAAAACGGACGGAAAAGGGCCAAGTTCATCTTGTTATAATGATCCTAGCTTGAACAGCTTCATGCTTCATGCTCGTAGATTGAAAATGAATGACTTCTAATTTTAGACATATTACATACGGTATATAATTAGCAAACTTTGAAGTTTTTGGAAATCTTTGATGAAAAGCTGAATTTTGGGTTACAATTTTTAGGTACAATATTCAATATACAATGCAAAACTTGGTTATAAAATTAACGGCGGAAAAAATTCGTTTCAAATTATTTTGGTTTTGGACAAAAAATTGGATTAAAAAGATTTTGTTTGACATAATTTTAGCTGGATGTGTTGTAATTTATTGTAAAAGAATTATCCCGATCATGAATAACCTAAATTTTCCGATGTTTTACTCTAACATGGAGCGAAGATAAGGGGGGTTGAGTATAAGAAACTGGGGATATAAAACCTAGGATTAGTGGCACATGTACTGACCCTGAATTAACCCGAATCACGCCACCCTTTTAGATCCCAAAAGCTTATGCTCAGCCCCCCATATCTTCGCTCCATGTAAGAGTGAAAAATCGTGTAGATGCAATTCTGAAAGATAAAAATATGATCTTTCAAAATCTTCCAAGTTCGTATCTCTACAAGCGCTGCAGCCAATTTTGTAACAAACCGAATTTCCTTAATATTTAAGGATTATTTCGGCGCCTTATAATGAAAATGGTGAAATTTCGCCCAGAATAAAAATAAACGTATGTAATTATTTGGACAAAAATCAGTTTTTATATTTGCAATATATGCTAGCAGGACACGGGGACACAGACCGTTGTAAATGATGTCTCTCCATTCAACCAATGTTAAAGAATTTCACATTTTGATACACTGTGGCCAGCATGGTAGCACCAGGGGGAAAATTTTTATTGCAAAAGGTGTAGTTTACTATGGTGCTTTAAAAAATATTTTGATGACAACTTATATCACTAGTTCAAATTTGGTGAAATTGGAAATGTCCGGGTTGAGGCGATTTGGCACAACTGTGCACTGTCTTAAATTAATTAAGTGCGATCCTGTGATATTCGTGTTTTGTTCAGTAAATAAAATATTATAGAGAACTGCAGGGCAGGGGAAAAGGAGGGCAAAATTATGTACTTACACAAACACAAGGGAAACCCAGGCAAAACTCACGTATTGTAAATGTCACACTCCCATATCTGTGCCCGATCACGGGTACATAAGTAGATTTGTAATTTTTATTACCTGAACTTCTTCTTTCCTTGTGTCGACAAATATGTGTGAAGTTGCAACAAGTGTAAGCCGTTGTAAAAAAAGAGCTCCTTCAAATTATACATACTAGAACTTTTTTACGTGCTAATCATTTTGATTCACTGCTTAATAAAAATCATTTCCATGTTCCTTGGGCTTTTTGGGTCGTTATCAAAAATTGTTCCCATGAGGTCTTGCGGTCACGTTGAGGTTTGTATGATTTCATGGTTGTTTCAGAAAGGAGAGAGCTTATTCATTAAAGTAAGGTAATACGGTGGGTAGAGTTTATTTCAAACGCGTCAAATGGCAATATAATTCTTCTGCTTAATGAAAATAACCCATAATATTTTCCGGGAAATGAAAAATTGGCCCATTTACAGTTAATGAGTTCGTGAGGTAAATTAATCCATGATTCTCGATAACTGTGCAATGGCAAAATTATCAAATTAAGTGGCTTGAATTGTTTGAGTAACCGTCAGCTTTGTAACGTGATGATTAACATTCATATTTGCCATCAATGTGGATTGAGGTGAGGTAGTGCCCATAAGACATGTAAATTGATGGGAGCAAATCTTGACATTTAAATTGACACATTTGATTAACGCCTTGACATTTTGGAAAGTGCGTTCTGTAGTTTCTTTGCAAATTTTATATATAGTAGCTATAGCTGAAAATCCTCCATTTGGCAAGTTGAAGGAGAATTGCAATATTTTAACATCAAAGTCTTAGAGTTAGACCAACCGATACAAACAGGATCTTTTTAATAAATTTCACAAGAATTAAATTTCCGAACCCTTTTTGCAAAATTTGAACCACAGGTAAGAACAAAGAACGACTTTTTCAATAAATAATTTAATCAGGTTTTATTTCCATAAAAATTACAGCAGCCTTCTAATAAAAATAAATTAAGTCTCAGGAATCTGTCCTACAATAATTCAATAAGCTTGGTTTTGCCAAGTTGCATTGGGCCCATTTAAGGTTCAATAACATAGGATTGTAAAAACCTTGGTGGAACTATAGCGTGAAATAAGTTAATATTTTAATTCCAGGATTTTTAAATATTTCTCGGAATTTGGAAACATCGTTGAGATCGTTGGAACTTGCATTTGAAATTATTGCTTCAGAAATAGCTAAAGTTTATTCACATGATTGGCTTGCAGAGTAATAATAAAGCTAATTTAAATAGCATACCCTGATTCTATTAATTCCAAAACCAGCTCTCAGCTCTCACGCAGACCGAGTACCTTGGATCATTTGAGTGTCGGTTCTCACCAGAAGTTCTGTTATCAACGAAATTGAAGGATCTCACAGTGCCCTCGAGACTGTGTAATATTGCAAACAGCCTTATGGAGCTACAGTAAAAACCCTTTAAGACGGTATTTCAAGGGGGTCTGTATTTTGACCGTCTTACTGATAAACAGGTCAAGACCTTACTGTGTATTACTTTCATTCTCTGTTGTAATTTTTTTGCTGATGTCAATGTTGCTAGACTCTCCATAGTCAAGATAGACTGAAAATTTGGAGAAATCTAATGAAACTTTAATCTCACATTTTTGAGGGATAGAATCAATTCAGTTACCATATTGTCCATTGTTTGACAAATACTTAAATCTGCAACTTGCACGATTTCCGTCTTACAATCTCCGTTTACTGAAGGCCCAGCCAGTACCAACTCATCAAAGTTCAGCCGAACTTGGCAGATTCCTTTTCACTGAATTACATTTGAGTTAATAATATCAAACATACTTTAGTTAGTTGCATGACGAAGCACAATAAGTTGAACTTTTAATTTATTACCTTTTGGCAACAGTGTCGTATCCAGTAATTAATTATTATTTAATCTAGTTTCCTTTCTAACTGTAGTATCGCTTTTTGCAGTTGATCGTCTCTTTTGGCACTAGCGGTGCAGTTTACTGTAACTTTATTGCAAGGGGAAGGCTTTACTAATTACGAATTCATAAAAAAACCTTTATTTTAAATAATGGCTCACTTCTTCGGCAGTAACATTGAAGTTTGTTATTATATATATACTACAAGAATTGCAAGAGAAATTTAGCTGGAATTAGAGCAAGGAATTTTGTGCTTGGAGTTCAAGCGTCAGTGTTTCAACAAGTTCCATCCACCACACCGCCTCTCATGAGCACTTTAAAAAGCATTATTTCGTTTTTATTGTTGAATTATTTTATTTTTCAAGTCAGAATTTCATAAAATCTGGTAAATTAGTCAATTAAGGCAAAAAATCTTGCGCTTCCGAGGGTATGCAAATTCCAAAACTGAGGACAAGCAGGTCACAAAGCTTATCATCATAAGATAATGTGGATAATGCTCGCAAAGACCTGTTTAAAAATTCAAGGAAATTGAAATGAAAATCTCGATAATATTTTTTTCATTCAAATTTCAAGTAAGTTTGAGCTTTTAGCTCAAAGAGACCTTGATTTGTATTGTTCAGAGTAAATAGAATCCCTGCTTCCCCAGGAATAACGAGCGCTGCCAAAATGAGGACGGAAAATATCAACAATTTTTAGAAGACACTATGTAAATTAGTTGTAGCCTCCTCACAATTTATTCTTACCAAAAAGTTGGGACATTTTTTATCCAAATTTAGACCTATATGAGCGAAACACGAGTAACTATTGTGCCTGAGATGAGCAGACACCAGCAATGGGTTACTTAAATAATTAGGATTGCTTTTATACCCAGTTTAATCCCTTTTAATTTTCGTCAAGTATGCTTGTTAATTTCATCCGTAAATTACATTGCATTGCAGAAAATGCTTGCGACCTCTTCAAGTTTGCATGATAATATGGGATGTAAAAGTACGTATGTACTTAGGTACGTTAAAACCGATGCGTCCTTGCAATCTTGAAATGAATGTTTAAAAAATCATGCAATTGAACTTTATTTCTATCTGGAGATTAAACATCTCGTTTTAAGTGGGGAGTTTGGGGCAAAAAAATTATTTATTTCCGCCGGATATATAATGGCTATTTGCAAAAAATTACTCGGAATCCTGGAAGTAACTAAGGAAGTTGGAAATAATTAAGACAAAATCCTGTGTTCTCTGAATCTAGAGGAGGGGGGTCAGGAAGACCTGGCGGTAGCTCGATGGAACAAGTACAGGCGTTTCCAGTTAATGCACAAATAATGATGAAACCAGTGTAAGGGTCCCTTACCATTTCTGGGCAATATGATGGATCTGTAGGGAATTCGACTGAAATTCCTTCCGCTTCATCAAAATTAACAGCAAGCATAAACGGCTTGAACGAACCTAGTAAACAAATTGCGCAGATTTACCCCAGATCCATCACATTATCTCGTTACAATTTAAATAAATAACACCATGATTTTTATTATTTGTCGACGTCACAAATCCCTTTCCACAATGCTGCTTTTCTCCAAATACTTGAACGAAATCCTGGGGACAGACTGTTAATGGTTGACCCAAGCCCCCACCACTTATAAAAAATGCCTCCGTTACTGGACAAGCTCTCCACTATTTTCAAAGGGAACAAATCTTTTGTTGCTTTCAAAAAATATATTTTAAAAAAATGCTAGGTTTTCCAAAGTAAAAACACAAAAATCTATTTAATCGCATACCCTGATTCTATTCATTCCAAAGGCAGCTTTCACACGAACCGAGTACCTTTGATTATTCAGTCGATTATTGGTTGTCGCTTCTGTTGTCAACGAAATTGAAGGATCTAACTGTTCCCTCTGGGCCAGTATAATATTGCAAGTGTAAGACTAAATGTGGATGCACATGGGAGAGAAGCCTTACAAGTGCATGGATTGCACTTTAGTATAAGTGTGTATGAGACTGGGGCCAAATGAGAGCTGAAGTCAAGGCTCTAGTGAATGGGATGGATGAGGAGGCCCAAAATTAATGTCTGTACCGCTTGAAGTAAGGAATTAGACTTATGGTTTATTGGCAGTAGTGTATGGAGGAAGATGTGTGGGTGGTGTAGGGTGTACATTAGTAAGGGTAAGTCATATTTACCCTTACACCCACAATTTGAATTGATTTTCAAAATTAAAAATTTTTTAAATTAAAACCTTTATTGCAAATAATGAAATACTACACGTTAATTCGTACCCAAAGAATCGCCCCCCTTTTCACCCAATGCTTTTTCAGGCTCGCCCTTAATTTCCCGCGGAAAAAATACTAAAATCAAGGGAGAAACCAGGAAAAAAACAAGTCCCTTCTTAAGTAGAGAATTGGTTAAATTCATTCTGAAAAAGGAAGAACGGAATAAATTCTCTTTAGAACTGGGATTTTTTCCTTCAATGTTCTCCTCCAACGGACGAGTTAAGATCTGTGCTCAAATAAAAAATAGATCTAATTGTGAGAAGCTCCTGTGGAACTTTGTTGTATTTAAATGTAAGTGAGTCGTTGGTAGAAAACAAGAGGGATAATTCCTCCCACGAACAAATATTAACTTGAAATTCAATGAAAGGGAAAAGACATAAGGCGGTATAGAAATGCGCACAGTTCGTGTGAAAGACTCGTGGCTCCAATGAATCCTGTTAAATGGCAAGATGCTTTTGGACAAGGCAAGGGAGATCTGTTTCAAGTTCAAGTCCTAGGAATGATTGATGAGACATTGAAATGATTTGGTTTTATTATCTCATCCTCACACGAGCTATAAATTAATCCAATGAATTCCAATGGCTTGCACTCTTATTAGGCAGAGGAATAAAACTTGGGAATGGAGAGGTCAAAAGGAGCGAAAGCTTAAGTGGTTGAGAAGATTCGCTCTATGTTGTGGATTATGGATAAGCTCGTCACTCATCTTGACCTTTTCTGTGAATTAAAAACATTGCAATTTGTGAGAACTAGCGTTAACATGGAAGGGAAAGCGAAAGATCTACACAGTCGGAAATGCTTCTTGTCGCTTTGGAGTGATACTCAAAGCGCCCGTCACCTGAAATTCAAATATTTTGATGAACTTATGATGTGCATTTTATAAAATTTGAGAATTTAGAAGAGGTTACTAGGATTTGCGAGACTTCAGATTCCTGCAATTGTACTGGAAAATAAAATTTGAGCGAAACGCTTGTGGCAAATTTACATTTTGTTTTTGGGTAACATTATTAGTAATATTTGGTTCTAATCTCTAGTGTCTTGCTCCAAAGAAATAAATACTCGTGAGAACATGCTTTTACGTGGCAATAAAGAAGAGTGCGTGAAAATGTATAATAAATTACTCAAAGCGGTTCCTGCCAGTTGAACTCTGGGTGATTGTTTGAGTAAAGTAACCTAAAATGAGATGAGGAAAATGGTGTGACTAAATTTTTTGTGCCAGAAAGTCAGACATTCCAACTCCCAATAAAATTAAAAATTCTATTGTAAAAGGCGGAGCAGCTGTTGGAAGTTGTTGCTAGCTTGCAGACTACTGTCATTCCCATACAAAAGTAATGATCTTATGGACAGGTTGATAAAAATATGCATATAATTTAATAAGGAAATTAATTTTGTGATTTCGTGGAATTCAACTTTAATCAACGTGGCGGATTATTTGAAGAGACAGATAATCGACAATAAAATTCTAATAAATAATTGAATACTGGATATTCTTTAGAACCTGTTTCAATTGAAAAGGTACCCTGACGTCGTTGCGACTGAATGATAAGTGAACCAAATTCCATTTGGTTTTGTAGTCGTCGCATTTTCGTAAAAGAAATTCAAATCCAATGAGACAAAGTCGTCTGGACGTTTTTGTAAGTATTTCTCAAAAGCAGGAACAAATGCGTCGCGAAATTTGACTGCCGCTGCCTTGTCCTGCGGGAAAATGTTGTAAAGTTGATCCGAAACTCCGCCCAATTCGAGTGGAATGGCAAATCC
>JAQFXU010005103.1:0-12192 GCA_034693705.1 Spatulosminthurus flaviceps | reverse complement strand
TAATCCTTTCCCAATACACGTTGAATTTTCCTACGGCACAAAAACCCCCATGAAGAACGTCAATGGCATTTTAAATTTCTGCGTTGCAATTTCCTATGCGTTGAAAACCCTTGCAATTTTCCAAGTACTGGGAAAATTATTGTGGACACGTGTGTAATGAAAACCGTGTAGTTTTATGTCAAATTAATCCTCTCAGGGAAATAATAATGTTACGTAAAATTTTACATTTTCTCACTCAAAACCTTTGTGGCCTTGAAAATATGTGGGTAAATGTCATTCATTCCTTGGCCTTTATTCCATTGTTTTATGGGCATTTCGTGTAATGACTATGGGATTTTGTGGAAAATCGTTGACATTTTGAGAGGAGCTTTGTAATGCTCAAATTGACGTCTGGATTGCAAGGATTTTGATTTTTGTCATTCTGGTTAATGTTATGTAACACGCCATTTTGGAGTGATGCTAGACAGGTGCAATGATGTCAAGTCCTCATGGCTGCAATTTGGGAAATTTTTTGAGTGAAACTAGTGCATTGTAATTTTCAAGCTTTTTGTAATGTTTTTTTGGGGATTATGTTGCACGCAATGAGAAGGAAATGAGGGCAGATGTATTTTGAGGGTTAAGTTTTTTGAATTGGGGATTCTGGAAAGGAAATTTGTGGAAATTGGATGGCAAATTTTAAATTGGTTTTGGCAGAAAATTTGTACATCGCAGTAGGAATTTGATAAAAATTTGTGGAAATTTTACTCATTTTGAAAATGGTTAAGTAAAAATTAGGTGATTTTTCAACAAATTTTCTACATTTTTGTCATTCCTTCTTTATTTTTCTCCAAAGTTAAGGAAAATTTTGACGAAATTCAATTTTTTTAGCTTTTGATTTTTTTGGATTCAATCCCGAAAATTCATTGATTTTTCCTCATAACTGTATTACATTTTGTCAAAAATGTCATTAAAACTTCTCAAAAATGTAATTTAGTTTTCTCAAAAATATTACTCAATTTTACCAAAATTTCATTCAATTTTCTCGACAAATTTTATTTTGTTGTATTTTGCCCGAATTTCATTCAATTTTTCCCGAATGTTCAGTGAATTTTCAATAAAATTTTATTTACTTTTCCCGAAATTATCAATATTCCCTTAAATAGCTTATGTTCAAACTACTATTTAGAAACGACTTTAGAATTACTGAAACGACTATTTAGTCAATTCATGTATAAAACCATAACTTGAATAGAAAAAAATCAAGTGAATTAATATCCAAACTGTTGCAAAATATTTTTACATTGGAAAATCCATGTTTATTTTTATGTGCCAGAATATTATCCCATCATTTGAGTAGAGAGAAATAATCTTCTTTGCAAAAATATCTCTTATTCTACCAAGCATTTTTTATTTGAGCACCGGGAATTCCAAAAAAACCATTTATATGTATTTCACCCTGAACCCTGCATTTCTCCACAAAGGTTTTATGTATACACTATGAGTATTTTGAAAAAAAAGTAAAAATTGACCCTGTTTGTCCCCTAACAACTTTTCATTGTATTCAATTTTCTACGAAAGCGAGATAAGATGACGTCTATTATTAGAAACATTATCACAATAAACTTCCCAAGAAAATCTTTACAGCTGATCTGTATACGGAGGTAAACAAAAAAAATGGGGATATTTATACATTCAACCCGTGTCAAAATAGCACTTTACTTGAGCAACCTCCAAGATTTTATTGGATCTTGGAGTATTTTGCCATAGAGTCAAGTTGATCTTTTTATTACCACAAAACTTGACAATGACTTTTTACAGGATGTTTTGTATTTTTAACCATAATGAATTTTTCTTGAACGAACCAATAACTTTTTTTAGCTTGCATTTCCACCGTTTCTAGTATCTTCTGGGAATATGAGCTATGACGAACTTGCACAACATGTTTTCAAATGGAGGGGGGGAGGGCTAAAGTTGTGTTAAGAAGGGATTTGATTCATCAGGTTACACATTGACCTATAGATAGCCATAGTTTTACCTAGGTAACGTTTAGATTCACCCAGCTCATGAAAGTAGTACCCCATACATAGTTTGACTAAGGTCACGACAGAAGTATAGAGAACTAGCAGGTTGACCTAGGTCACATCTGTAGTGACCTAGGTACCCCATAGTTTGACCTAGGTCACAACAGTAGTGACCAACGGAGCACACCAGTTGACCTAGGTCAAGCAAATTGTGAGCTGGACATTCCATAATTGGTCGTATCTAGGTCACAACAGTAATGTCCTTAGTGCCTCATAGTTTGACCTAGGTCGTGCCAGTGGCGACCTAGGTACCTCGCAGTATATGAACCAGAACCAGGCAACGACACTAATGATGCAGGTACCTCATAATTTGACCTGGGTCACGACAGTAGTGACAGTAGGTATCTCATTGTTTGACCCAGACCCCGATAGTAGTGACCTAGGTTCCTTATACGTAGTTTGGCTCATTTAATGAAAACAGTGACATAGGAAATCCTTAACTTGACTGAGGTCGTGAAGACAATGATCTAGATAACCCACAGCTTGACCTAGGTCATGAAAGCAGTGACCAAGATAACTCCTAAGTTTGACCCAAGTCACAAAAGTTGGCCACGACAACAAATATTTTGACCCTGGTCAACGAAAATAAGACCTTTGTGAGCTATATTTTGAACAAGGTCACTAGCTCAAAGACCTAGGTAACCCATGTTCTGACCTATACAACCAGTATTTTGACCCGGGTAACAAGACAAGTAGCTTATGTAGCTTGAAAAATGACTAGCTAGTCAAAATTTTGTAGACATAAAATCCCTAGCAATCACTTCTTCTTAAACTACTGAGCACATACCTAAAAATACCGAGGAAATTAAATTGGTATGATCTTCTAAAAATTAATAGAATTGTCATCGGACTGGATTTTATTTATGATTTTTCACCTAATAAGTGGGATCCGCACGAGTTGTGGAGTTTGAAGCCAAAATTTGCTAATTAAATAAATACGTGATGCTGAAATGGATTTCCTCGTGCAAGGTTTGAGCATGCATTTGATGGGAATAGTAGCACGCGAAAAGAGCATTTATTTCGCTTTGACGACAAGGGAGTGACCTTTAGGATAAAAATCCCCACGGAGTGGTAAAATTCCAACTGATTTTATGGCAAACACGTGGATAAATTTATTCATCCAATGTTATTTCCCTATGTTAATTATTGTTCATATTTTCTAGAGTTTCCAGTCCAAGGAAAGAATATTTTGTGCAATTGCATTTTTCAAGTTTCCACTGTAAATCATTCCAATAAAAATATTGTCTACCAGAGAATTTGAGTAGTTTCCTAAGTCATAAAATAATTTTTACCCACGAATAAGCTAACATTTTTGGAGGAAATTTGCAAAAAATTGTATGAGGTAAATTAAATTTTGGTGAATATTTCAAGCAATTGCTTGTACCAGCTTTACCATCTGGGTTTAGATTTTTAAAGATTTTCTAGGAAAATTTTGTGAAAAATTAGCCTAAAAAATTGGCTTGGCCAAGTTTTGACTAAAATAAATCCTTGAAAATTTTATGCAGCAATGGCGAAAAAAAAATGTTTTACCGATTTCCGATGAAAATTTCGTGAAAATTAGGGGTAAAACTGGATTTAAATTGTAGTTTAAAAGTTTTACTAGTCTCAATTTCCAAATCTTACGCATTCCTTTGATAAATATTTCATCCAAAATTTTTACTTAAATTCCTGCATTTATTCGTTAAATATTATTCAGACTAAAAAAGTTTGAAAAGTAAAATTAAGCATATTGTATAATAGATTTTTGGTTCAAAATTTTAACATGGGTAAATATTTTGTCCAAAAATTTACTTAAAAAATTATTTCCTGAAAATGTTCCAAAATAAAATCACCAAAATATCGTCAAAACTTTAACTGAAAAATTTTCCTTCAAATTTTAAACCGCAATATTATCCAAAAAATAATTTCAGCCAATTTCGGTTAGAGAAAATGTATCATCAGAAATTGTCAACCCCAAAATAGGGTTCAAAATTTTCTTGTATTTTCCCCCAAAAAATTTTCAAAAGTTTAAATATATTTTCCTATACCCAAATACATACACACAAGGTTCAGTCACTGCTATAAAAACTAGAAAATATTTTTAACGCATTCCTCCTCCGTGTACAAAAATTTCTCCTTGTGATTTAACAAAACGTCATAGATGAGAAGGAAGGAGAAGAAGAAGCAGCTTCAACAGGATTTTACTTACCAAAGGTTTAAAAATGCTAAGCTAAGCCACAATATTGTCAACATTATTAACATACACGTCTCGCGGGTACTCATAGGAAAATTTCCTTTAGCTAAAATACTCGTACTTTTCTTATAGTCATCCCCAAGGAAATTAATTGAGCAAACTAGTTATGTTATCAGAAATGTGATTTTAAAAATTGATGAATTTTTTCTCACTTTTACCTCAGGGTCAACTCATGCCATTTTATTTTATGATTCCTCTTCTGCTTCTTCTTTTCCTATTGAACTTGACATTCAGACGCAGGTAAGAAGTCGCGGATTGACTACATAAAATCATTTTCCACAGGGGCAGCCTGTGTTGGGATGAAATGAGAATACGTTTTGCTCCTTCACTCTTACGCCTCTTGACTCTCAATTAATTACAGAGTAATAGTACTTTTACGCAATGCTTGATTTTTATCATCGTATTTCATTTACTTCCAACCTTTTCCTCATCCTATTCTTTCAAGGATTAACCAAAACTTTTGGTGAGTGTGGGATTTTGTTGTGCGTTCACAAATTGTTGAGGGGCAATAATTTTCAAGTTGAGTTGGAACGCCCGGTTATGATAATTTATGAGACGTGCCCACACGCACATAGCCATTCACTAATTGTAAAACAAGGGTCAAGATGTTGAGCATAAAATATTTAATGAAATTGTTATTATGCGTAGACAATAAATTTGTTTCAGGGTGAGGGTAATAAAATTCAATAATAAAATTACAACATAATTGCTTGATTATAGTGCAAGTTAACTAATTTTGTGGGTTCATTATGCAGGAGGACGACTATGGCAAAAACGAAAAAAAATGTATCTATAATCAGCATTATCTAGGGACCAGGGGATTGAAACCTTGGGATCTTGGTTTTTGTCAAATATTTTGGGCGATTTTGTCAAATATTTTGAAGGATTTTGTCAAATATTTTGGGCGATTTTGTCAAATATTTTGAAAGATTTTGTCAAATATTTTGAACGCTTTTGTCAAACATTTTGAACAATTTTGTCAAATATCTTGGCCAAAGAAATCAAACTTTTAGTAAAATTTTGCTCAAAATATTAGGTCCATCAAAAAAATATTTAAACGATTTTGTCTCAGATTTTGCCAGTGCAAGTGAAATGTGGGTAGGATTTTCCGTTATATTTTGGTTAATATCAGAGGAAATTTGGCCAAATTGGGCTAAAGCTCAGTGGAATAGCGCAACGGAAAATTATTATTAATTGTTTCCTGAATTAATTTTAAAATTATTAAAGCAAAAATGCTCATATTTTCCAAAGAAAATAATAATATTAGGGAAATTTGGAAGCAGAGAATAGTATACGTTGCGAAAAAGATTCTTGACTCTCATCACGCCTCACTGCTAAGGGGAAAAATACAAAAATCTCAGTGTATGCTAATGATTGGTAAAAATTATTTTTTACGCATTTGGAAGATCCACCCCATAATGATTAACACATGTGTAAGAAAAAACGCGTGTGTGCATGATAATTTTCCAATAATGCGATTTCCACGTTCATCTATTCACGGCCGCTATGATGTAAAATCGTCTGTGCTTGTGAGTATTAAAGCGTGTGATTTTTTACATGAAAGTCCATAGAGGTGTGTTAAACAACGTAAAACAAAGATCTGACAAGTGTTTTCAAGATGATATTTGCGGGAAAAAAATCTAGTAATTACGCCAATGGCTCAAATAGTAATAATGTAATAGGGGAAAATCCTTGCAAATACTAATTTATGGGTCGGTCAATTATTATTGATAGAAGAGAGGAGAGATTACGTGGGGAAAAGGCATAAGAAAATTGCTTTGAAAATCATTCATTACTAAGCAAGGATTGTATTTCATTTTTATGCTTTTTACTTGAAATGGTAAATCAGCGGAGATGCAGGCGTAGAAGGATGAATGGCAAAACTACTTATTATTTTCCACATTTTCCCATCCTTTTTACTCCGCTGGACTTTGTGTTAAGGAACTTTTTTGGAAAAAAGGTGAAGGTTAAAATTTCCTTCCACAACGCTCACATCAACACACAAATACGACAAATGTACTTTAAGAGCCGGAGGACATTTTTTTCAAGAAACATTTTTTGAGAAAATAATAAATTATTTATTTCCACGTGTGCAATTAAGGGCAAGATGATTTGTTTTATTTTCCAACAAAAATTTCCTCCGTGATATTTTCCTGACATATGGTCATCATTTAATGTGGAAATTTTCTTTCCATTATATTTTCCATTGTTATGGAGGCAAATTTTTGGGTGCGTTGAACTTTGTTGTTAACATTGAAATGTGAGAGAAAATCTGAATAATAATGAAAATCCAGGAGTAGAAAATTTACTAAAATTGTGGGATTCATGTAATAAAATGGGGAATAATTTTCCTTGGCCGTTCTTATTTGTTCTGTCAAAATGCTAATTGGAGGGAAAAATTTGGTAAAAATTTGGGTCAAAACTTAAAAAATAATTTTCCAAAACATTTTCGCTCGAATTGGAATAATAACAATTGTGCTTTAAAATTTTGCAAAAGTTGTGTGAAATTTCTAAAATTTTAACACTATTTGTAAAAAAAAATTTAATTGCACATTTTATGAATTTTACCCTAATTGTAATGGCATTGTTCATGTGATTTACCATTTTTATCAAATAATTTACCAAGATGCCAACAAATTTGATCATTTTTGTAAATTTTCGAACCAATTTGCTTTGAAATTTTGCACGAGTTTTTCTAATATAAAACCATGTGGTTTTCAACACTCACATGACCCTTGTGTCATTTGATAAAACTTATCTCATGGAAATTATTTGCTCAGTAAACAAAAATATACATATTTCCTTGCAAATCTCAGTGGTAACTTTTTATATGGATTTGAAAACTTGCATCACCATTATAATTAATGGAGTCCATGGAATTTTTCACGTTCGGATGAACTAGACGTATCATTTGATATGCACCTTGGATTTTTGCACCAGAGAAAATTCTACACGTGTGTCGGCTCACGTAACACTCTTCGTTCCACAAAAAAAACATTGAAACTCACGGGTGAAAATGACATGGATTGCGGCTAACGGCTTCTCATGGAAAACTTTTACCAACATTGTGATATGCTTATTTGCAAAAAAAAGTGCACCATTGAGCAGGATAAGCCCTGGGCTATAGAACGTGTCTATCAATAGTAATTATTATTGCATTTGATACTCTGTCAGGCTCTTTATAATCACATTGGAAGCAAAAGTGGGCCCATTATAAAAACGTTTGTTCATAGAGTTTTTACTTGATTAATTCTCATCCATATACACGTTTTCCTACGACGCGATGCAATCATCATTTTTGTGATAAATTCTCAACTCCACATGGGCCCGAGGTAAAGGTCATTTTTTGGTATTTCAGGATTTCAAATCCAATTTAACGTGGCCAGACGTCCGATCAGCATGAAGGACGTAAATTTTTTGTAAATAAATTTCCTCAAAGCCAACTCATCATCACAAATATATGGTTTTTATTGGATTTTGCAATGGGAAATTCTTTAACTTTTTCCAGCATTTTGATCTAAATATGGACCGATTTAAGTAAAATTTGCACCCATGGACTCAAATTTTGATGAGCACACCGGAATTTCAACGGTTGTGCCAACGGTTTTGCGACTGACCCAAATTTTTTAAAGCACATAAAATTTGACCGGTGCACCAAATATTTGAAAGTACACAAAATTTGACGGGTGCAACCCAATTTTCCAAAGTACACAAATTTTTACGGGTGGGCACTAATTTTTGAACCTACAAAAAATTTGACGGGTAAACCCAGATTTTTGACACTATTCCTTTTACGGGTTCACCCAATTTTTTCAAAAAACATTAAATTTTTACATGTGCACTAGAATTTTTGTAACCCCATGAAATTCGCATGATGCAACCAAATTTTCAACAACACAATATTTGACCGGGGCGCCCTAATTCTTGAAACTAAATGAAATTCGACCGGTGCGCCCGAATTTTTGAAACTACATAAAATTTGGCCGTTGAGGAACATCCATTTTATGAAAATTTTGGGGAAAATTCCACCAATGAACCCAATTTTTAAACAGTCCACTCCAATATATGTATATATATTTTTAAAGATTATGCTATGACCCCTTTCATTTTTTTTTAAAATAAATGAAACTTTCCAAAATTTTCAATTATTGTGACCAAATTTGTCTATTTATTTACTTTAGGTCAATTACATATCAGCAAAAGTTCCAGAGGCTCGATCATTATTACCCCCAAAGTTTTCAACGGGAAAAAAAAGAGTGGCATTAAAATTGTTAACCTGTTGTTGGGAGTACACTTTCAAATAATGCCACAAAATTCTGTCAACCCATATAAAATTTTTAATCGAGATGAAGGATTTCCCACGAGCAAAAAACAAATTTCCAAGTAATAGGCAAGTTCCATCTACCCAAGCAGCAGAAGTTCGAGTGTAAAAACTGAAAAAAGGGATTCTTATTTAACAAATATAATTTACCAAACGGAGCCCTCTAGGTGCTAAATCTTCACCATTAACCAAATTTCCCACATTGGAGCTTCTACCGTTGCATCAAGAGAGGTCGCATGATAACAAAATCAGCTCCAAGCAGCAAAACAAAAGCCAACTTTTTTCAAGTAACTTTTTACTCACGTTTTTGGTCGAGCCTTTAAATCATTATTAGGGATTTTCCAACGTTTAGTTTCCCTATACAATTTTCACCTAAACGGTTTTCTCACACTAATCACACAAACCCACCATGTAATTTAATTCACATTGTCCACGGACGTAACATTTCCTATTGCTATTATTATCTTTAATTATTAACAAATAATATTTTCCCTTATTTTTGCAACCAAAATTTTATCATTTTCGTCAACAGCCCATAAAATTTTATTGAAATTTACCCAAACCCAATTGATTTTCGTACAGATTTTTCCAATATCAACCCTATTTTATTTGCACATCTGTTTTTTAAACCGCTTTTGAATTTCATTCCACAAAATTTTTATGCATCTGATTCTTTCCACAATATTTTAAAATGTTCAGGCTCCCCAAAATTTTGAGCGGGGATTCCTGTAAGAAAATGAGTTTATAAACAATGAAATACAGAGTGAAGGATAAAAATGTGTGTTTTGTCAAGTATGGGCTACGAACCACAATTTAATGCATAATAATTGCTGAGAAAAACTTGAGCAAAAGAAAAGTTAGCAATTTTCCAAGGTAACTCAAGAAAGTAAATGAGGTTCAAGGAGAACTTTGAAATTCATGTGGAGCGAGTTATAATGTTATTAAATATCACAATATAAAGCAATGGGATGAGAAAAATTTAATGTTCATTTACGTGAATATTTCTAACTCAAGCATATTATTTCCTTGCATTTTTAAGGTACTTACGTACATTTAGTTGACGATGATACGGTGACATTTTCAATGCTATATTGCAATAATGACAATTAAGGCAGTTCTAAATTTTCTCATAATTTGAGTGCAGGAAAAATTGCAACAAAATTACTGAAACGATAGCAAAAATGCCCAAAAAAATTTCAAAAAATCAACTGAAAAAATCGTAAAAATTTAAATCCAAAAAATTTAAACAAAATTCCTCAAATTTTAATATAAAATTGCTCATAATTTGCTAAAAAATAACAATTATTACTTAAGAAAAACATTGCAACAAATTTTTTGACAAAGTTTTGAGAAAATTTGATTTGCTCAAAAAACCCGAAATTTCCAAATATTTCACATCCTAAATTTTCCCACAATTCTGCCCAACTTTGAAAATGAAAGCGTTTGTCACATTTACGTGCATATTTTAGCGTCAAATTATCTTCTCACCTCAATTTAATCCCCAAGAAAATGCTCCCTTTAATCACAATAATATTTTTTTATTAATTTGTTTTTCCCTTTTTAAATTACGCTAATAAATTAGCCGGAAATGAATGTAAATAAATACTTACGGTTTGTAGGTACAACAAGAAAGAAAATTCATGCAAATCATCCCCATCAAAATATGCTTGATAATAATTGAGGGTATTTGCATTGATGAGGAAGAACCTGATTGTCAATAATCATTGAGAAGAGCTCCGAAGATCACATAAAATTAAAGCAAAATTCCAAGGCAAGCAATGCAATGAATTTCCTTCCGAACGAGTTATTTTATTGCTCAGGTAATAATCACATATTATTATTATTATCATTATTGTTTACACAAAAACATGTGTTGACAGAGAATTGCAATTTATTATTTACATACAAATCATATGGAAATTTTTAGTACCTACTCAATTCCTCTTTATCTTCCAACTTTTCTCACCTAATGACATTTTCAATGCTATTGAAAAAAATGCATTCATTTCTCATTTTAATTATGTGCACCCAGGAAATACGTAAGAATAAATTGGGGTTCCGGAAATTAGAGTATTGCAACATTACGGGGAATACCCAAAATTGACAGCAAATATTTACGGAAAAGAAATTAAGGAAAGACATTTAATTATTAAGGAAACGAGAAATTCAACATTTAAAATGCATAAAATGTATCATCCTTGGTTTAAAAATTACACGCGCGTTTCTTCCTAAGAAAAAACTCACTTAACACGCAAACTTTTTCTCAGCATTGTCATTATTGGAATAATCTCTTATTTCGCAGGAAAATTTCTTCCATGTTGGAAAAATTGCAAGAAAATGAATGAGAATTTTTTCAAAATTTGTGCTCTTTAATTTTTTCTCGCTAAAAAGAAGGAGCGCGCAGAGTTTGCAAAAATTTGAGCTTGATTATTACTATTATGGCTGCAAAGGTGTGAAACGCACAGAGGTGAGAAAAAATGAAGAAAAATTTTCAATTGATTTTATCCATTGATTTTAGCATGAATGAGCTCAAGTGGCAATTGACCAATAAAAAATTGGGCTAGAAAAAATTTTAACCTGTAAAACTGGATTTTAATGAGAAAATTTCCTACCCCCATAATTTTCCGAGTCATGAAGAAAAAATCTATGCTTCGCATAGATTTGTACGCCCCATTAAATGGGGCTACTTGCGAAAGCGGTATCGAAGTTGGGAAATGATAGAGGTTTTAATACAAAAAAAATTGTAAATTTATTTTCATTTGGTACATAATTATTTCTGTTTGAATAAAACCTAGAGCATGATCTTAAATCCAAAAAATATATTTTGGATATCCATAAAACAATAAAACGCCATAGGATTCGATAAAATTTCGAAATTACAACATATTTTCAATTTTTTCATAAATAATTTAAGCTTAATCACGTCAATGTAAATACGGAACTAGATCAGAATATTTCATAGAATCATAATCTAGCAACGAATTTGTCGTCAAATAAACGACAACGTAAGCAAAAATTAAAGATTGAGAGAAAATTAGGAAAATTGGCGAAATTTTTGCATTTTTTAATTTTTTAACTTATATTTTTTGAGTACACACCACAAAAAAATTTATTCTAGGCCAGTTTTATACGTAGAATATGAATATATAATTGATTTAGTTGAAAAACGAAAATTAGAAAAGTTTGAAAAAAATAATCGAAAAAATAGCCAAAAAATGGTACATATTATTTTTTTGCCAAGACAACAGGCTTCAAACCGGTGTAACGATAGTAGATTCCTCGTTTTCTTATCTGTCCTAAATTTTCTGATCACTTTTTACCCGGATTAAAGAAACTTGATTTTACGGTTTTTCGGGATATTTCAAAATTGGTGAATTTTTGGTGAAATTGATATGTTAAACGGCGATTATCTCCCAAACGCCTCAAGGCACGACAAAATAGATATCACCACACGATTCCTCATTAAATTCTACGTTAGAAAGTACCTAACATAAAGAAATGGGATAGCTCTTGTTGGCAATAAAAAATAAATATGATGGTTGCCCCCGATTTTTTTCGACAATTTCATTTAAATGGTC
>JAQFXU010005102.1:0-12198 GCA_034693705.1 Spatulosminthurus flaviceps | reverse complement strand
TCCAAATAAATATTGCTAAACTGCTTATCGTAAAAGGACGTTTTAATAGCAAAGGATTAATGACATTGAGAATTCAAACTCGAGGCTGACTGAGACTATTTGAAGGGAAAGTATTAAAATAGCTTGTCACAGCATGTCTCAAATTCGTTGTAAATCACTTTGTCAAAATATGCGTCATGGACAAGTCGACGTGACACGAAAGAAAAATTGTATGTACGTAATTACATGTGCAAAGCTGATTTTAAATGTCATACAATAAAAAAAATACCTTAGATGATGAGCGCATATTGTATGTGTGTTACATACATGTGCGTAAAGGCAAGATTGCAATCCCATGCCATTTTAGCAAGAAAGATTGAGATGTAGTGTGCTTACTTCAAATACGCCCCGTTTGTGTAAATAAAAATCCGAGAGATCAATGTGCTTCGGATAGAATCTCACAAAGGTTAGCAACATGACGTATTGGTATCACAAAGTAAACTGACAGAAAAAAAGTAATTCATGTTTGGGGGAAAATTATGCGATAAATTCCTTGCTCTCATGACATTTTAATCAATCACAAAGTATGGGTTTGTCAAGTAGGGCACTAGATATAGTTGTCTATGGACAGTTTACGATATTAGGATTAGTTTTTGTGTATATACTGTAAACGTTTCTGTAAGAATAAATAAATGTAAGATCAAATATTGGAACTGTACATGGACCTAACTAAGCACAATCATGAAACCCATGGCCTTTCCAAGGGGAGGGTCTTTATACATCCAAGTTATTTATATATTTATGCGTTTTCTTACTGATGAAATGTATCCATTGATAGTAATTAAGTATATGTATCTGTCCCTTTTATTTATGAACTGACGATAAAGTTTCCTTTCTAAGTTTTCAAATTAGTTATGGAAACTTACTGGAAGAAACTTTCAGTTGCTTGAGATTCAAGAAGGAAGCCTATAACTCCTGCAAATGATATAAATTCTTTTACTAACTAATATTTTACCAAATAGTTATATTACTACTTCTGCCTGCCGCAAGTAGTTCTGCAAGAAGACAAATTCTCTAACTTGTAAATATTCAAGTATTAAATACGTTAGAAAGGTACGTGGTTTGGTACTTTGCACATTCTTTATTGATTAAAAATTCTTCAATATTTTGTAGACTTAATTAATTTGCAATGCAAATTTTTAATCAATCCTAATTATTTTTTCAGGAAAATGGGTCTCTTCCAAATCGTACGGATGGGACTATTAATCCTTACAGTACTCTCATCAATTGCATATGGACAGAATCAAACAAAATTCCCGGAGAAATTGTCACCAGGAGTTTTCATCCGGAAATTAAATCATCCTCGAGTGTACGAATCATACGCAGCCCTCACGTTTGAATTTGCTCTGCCAACATACCCTAACAATAATACCATGGTATTTGATTACGAATGCCCAAATCCGAAATACGGTACAAATTATAGCTGTCCCCTATATTACCATCTGCACAAAATCCGTGATGAACTTCGACCAGCATTGGAACTACATCATTTACGTCATCCAGAGACCTCGAGCGAGAACTCCTTCGAGATACCATCGTGTGAAAAAATCTTGCCACATTTTCGCGCCACTACAATCCCTCCTGCAAAATTAAAAAAATACCAGCAACTTCTCAAGGCATGTGTTAATGGCCTGGTTGTGAAACTTCCATTAATTGTTCGTTTTAATCAAGCTGCTCCAAGGCAATCATACACGGACCTCATAAAAGGATTCCTTGAAAATTATTACCAATTTTTGCCCGCCGATCGGCGCCAGGATAAGTCAATTCTCTTGAACTTGCTGACTACTGCCAATACCCTTGGGCTCACGCAGATGCTGGAAGAAGGCCAAATGTGGACGGAAGTTATGAGCGATTGTAAAGCATCCATTATTCCTGCACATCTCCTTACCCCTGAAAAACTGGGGGTGTACCTTAACTACCTACAACCAAGACTAGCTGCAAAGAATTTGTCACTTGTCATTCCCTTAGACGATATTTCCTCCTATTACAAGGCTTCGACAACCGACTGTGTAATGACAAAGACGGAGCTTCTCATTCGAGTTTTAATTCCAGTAAAAACTCAGTCATCTGATTGGAGCCTTTATTCCGCAACTCCCGTCCCATTTGTTTACAATGACGGTGAGGATGGTAGCCAATTGATTTGTACTTTAAAGAATATTGAGCACGATCAAATTTATTCCTTTGATTCGAATTCCAAACGTGCGTATCCTGTTACCTCTTGTGATAGTAATAGAGACACTATATGTCATACAGGGGAGGATGAGCTATCGATGCATCAATTTAAAAAAACTTGTGTTGAGGAAGTATTTGCTGAAAAGCCGAGTGAGGTTTTGAAAACTTGTCAATTGCATTGTGAGGCCATTGAGTCCTTTAGAAGTCCAATTTTGTTTCGTGTAGCATCAGATAAATTCTACTTGGCTGGGAAAGTTAATGAGTCTATTGAAGTCCAGTGTCGGAATTTGACCAAGACCTTATCACCACCTAAAGAAGGCTCTTTGGAAATTCAATTACCATGCCAATGTAGTGTCTTACACCATAAAAAGCGATTCGTTATTCAAGAACCGTGTGGTCAGAATGTAACCATTTCAAATATGAAACCACTTCATTTAGCCCCCATTGTGTCCCAACCTCAGCCTGAGCCTAAGAACCACCACGGAAACTACACTGACTGACAACTCTGAGGAGGTGGAGAGTTTCGAAACATTTGCCCTACCCAAAAATCGTTTGCCGGTGCTTGATTGGTAGGAAGAAAGATTAAGCGCTTGTAATATTTGTACGTAGATGGCAGTATTGTCTTTAGTGCTGTCATTGATTCCATCGCATCGTAATGATAGTAAGGCGAAAATAAATATTCGGATTTAAAAACTCCAATTCGTACTTTAAAACTTGTCTTTATTTTCTTATGAAATGTCTGTATGCTCGAACAAGCAAATATGTATTAAGTTTTGAAAACATGGTACTGACAAAATATTAGATTTCTAGGTGCGTAAGGACAACTATATAGGTCATGGGCATATAATGCTTTTTTCTCGCCCAAAATTCTGTGTACATATTTTGTTACCAATGGTTCATCAAACAAAATGGAATTCAATATTGATGAAACTGTACGGTTTGTACCAAAAATGCTGATTGTATCGGATAAGACATTGGTGGTTACCGTTATTCAGCATGTTGCTATACTCCCACGTTTAAATTTTTTGACAGCATCACAACCTTTGTATATACATTTTTCAGTTGAAACTGCTACACCTACCGATGTTTCTGCAGTTCGTGAGAGGAGTGGATTAATTGGGCATCTCGTGGGCTTCTGAAAAATGCGTCTACTTTAAAAGGAGATTTGCTTTTGCAATTCTGTGTACAAACTACGACAAGAACGCGTGAAATGTGTTCACTACCGCAACAACAGCTCATAGTGTGTGAATTTTTCCCATTTCCCACAGCATGCAAGGATGTTAAACAGATGCGGTTATTTGTTGACCTACAATCTAATTCGAATCAAAATACGTGTTTTCAATTTCTGGGATGGAATTTGAATAAGTAAACACAATAAATAGCTGCACATCTGCATAAACGCATGTCTATTATTATAATCATTAACAGGATTCTACAAGATATTTCCTTTTAAAGGAGTAGTTTCTACTCATATTACAGGCTATTCTTTTTTTAAAGACTATTTTTGTACTTATAAAGTAAAACTATACATAATTTCAATAATTTTCAGCCACATTTTTCTAGATGCGCTGCGACCTGTTCTAGAATAAACAGTTGCGTTTACATGTACTGATAAAACTATTATTATAGGTTATTACCTCAGGCCTCAGAACTCTTCATTTGGATACAACAGGGACTATGGCTATAACAGAGGTAGTCCTTTGGTGTACATTCTATTTCAAAAATGGCCTAAAAAAATCCGTGAGCGTAAACTTGATGAACTAATGAGGGACGTATTCTAGTAATCAGATCTTTCAGTAGATCTTTCCACGAGATGCGTATAAAGTGACTGAACCTTTCGCACAGTGCCTTTGATACGGTTTGTGACGACTATTTCATATCTTGTTCTATGGGACTTGCTTCAGCACATCACCAGCAGGGCAATGCACTACTCTGCTTATTGCTTATTTAATAATTAAACCAGTAAAAACATGTAGGGGTAGCAATTTTACTCCAGATAATTCAAGTACAAGCACTTCATTTCTTGAAGACGCATATTATGACTGCGCTTTTGTCAGCCCCAACGATTTTGATTTTTTATCGGTCACACTCAAGATTTCCAAAGGATACATAAACTTTGCCTTTCATAGGATTACGTATACAAGCAATAAAAATGCATGAAAACGAAATCATCAACACAGTTCAAAATGGGCTTATATGATTATTTTGTACATGGTACTTAGTTCCAGCACAATTGACAATATGTCACTTGATATATTTTCGGAAAAGCTGTGGGTTTATCTTGAAATATAAAAGCAGTAAAATTATTTTGTACCCTCTTTTTCTAAACCCAAAAAATGTATGTAAGCATATTTAATGTTCACGTTCAGCATTAATTATGTAATAAAATAAGTCGGATTACTAAAAATAAAAATTGTATTTTTATGCCTGGTTTTCCTAATCATTCTATTCTCACGTTGTCTCATTAAGCCAATTATTTGGGGAGCTTAAGCATTATACATATAGGAAGGGTGTAATATAATGTATATGTATTTATACTTGCTGCTTCAAACCGTAATTTGTTTGTGTTTCAAAATTAACTTTCTATAAAAATGCTTAAAAACAGACGCTGAAAAAGCTACATACAAATATAGATATTAAAGAAACACAAAATAAATTATATTTATAGATGCCAACAATAAGGCGTTGACTTGGATTTAAGGAGTTTCGAGATTATAACTCTGGGTAGCCTTTTTTCTACAAAGTCAACAAAGCGTTTCACCTCGGCTCAAACAAACTTGACGTACATAATCTTGAGCAAACCTTCTCCAACCACTGAGTTGACACCAGTTTCAGGAATACATTAGATATTGTGACTATGTGAGCGAGAGAGAACTCCTTTCTCAGAAAGTATATAGTTCACGGATTTTATTTTGAAAAATTTAATTATAACTCTTTACGAGAGGTGAAAGCGATTACTATTAGAAATTGACCCAATCTTACAGGATATTAATAAGATTAGAATACTTCTCCAAAACCTTGCCCCGCTTTAATCTCACCTGGCCACTAGTACTTGTAAACAATCCAACAAGTTTTCTTGTTGACCGGCCTAAATTTCGTCAGTTTAATGCAACCTTATACCTTGTTAACGTGCAGGAAAAGGAATAAAGGCCAGTATATTGTCTTGTATACAACGTGTGTGTAGTGAAGCATTCACAATCCCAATTTTTTTGCCCAATCTCTCATTAAGTGCAGAAAACTTGCATGTCTTTTACCTGCCCAGGGCAATTTTCTACGCAACATTAAATACTGCAGGTATACAATAATCTTATAGCACTTACTGCGACGTATAGGTATGGATACAACGAGCATTTCCTATTTTACGTATATATATTGTGTATAACTGTTAATTCACTCGTGCGTTTGTTTTACTTTTATACGAAAGCCGCAAAAGTTTTTCTTACAGTGACTTGGACTTGGATGGGTGGTTTACATGTGCTTCATATAAGGTTTAATGGTGAATGTCAGTTGCGATAGTTCAGTGTTGTGAATAGGTTGACTCCAAAGAATAAGTGTCACTTGGGTCATTAAATTCCTCCTGAAATTCATTTAAAAATAAAAATAACAATTGTGGTAAATAAATGATCAAAGCTGAACTGCAGAATTCTCAAGAATGCGAATGATACCGTAAAACGAAGTAGGGGTTTTTCTGTTCGTGTTAAATCTTAATCCTTGTCATTTTCTTGTCCACGGTCCCATGTGCAATTTATAGGTGATAAGCTTTTGAAACAAAACGAGTGTAGCAACAATGAGAGTAGCATTTGTTGGATTGGTATTTGCCTTCATCCCGATTCTAGTCACGGTTCTCCAGTTTATCAATTTATGGATGGACTATGTAGTGAATGATTTAATATTTCCAAGCTTTACTGATGGAGAAACCTATGATTTCATTGTGGGTAAGTTGGAAGTTTCACATGTTAAAATTAATGTTTCCAGTTCTTGTGGCGAACTGGCAGCTTGATAGTATTACTGTTATTAGGTTTTAATATTCAATGTTTGGGATATGCGATCATTGATAACAGGAGGCACATTTATACGCATTTCCACCTTCCATTTAGTTACCGCGTGGTAAAATTATTTAGGCGAGTATGATTTGATGCTTTAAAATAAATTTTAAACTTGCTACAAAAATAATATGTTAATTATCGTAAAATCTGCACATTAAAGTATTCCAAAACTGTGCAGTAATGTTCCCTTCAAATTTAAATATTCATGCATCGGAAAGAAAGTCATTCATTTCCGATCTAAAGAAAAATAACTGGTGGAAAATAAAAGAGAATGTCCCTTAGTAAAGGGGATAGTGAATTTACACTAGCTTTAGGTTGTAGGTTGACTTGCCTATGTATATATCTACTGACCTCTGCGCGTATGCAAGGATGATAAAAATATTGAAAATAAAAATTCGGTTTTTTCCCAAGTTGGAGCTGGATCAGCTGGAGCTGTGTTAATAAATCGTCTTTCCAAGCATCACAAAGTATTAGCACTGGAGGCCGGAGGAAGTGCCAATTTTCTGACTGGAATCCCGGGCATGGCAATGCTTATGCTACATCAGCCAAGCGTGGACTGGAAACACCAGACTGTCCCACAAAATAAATCATGTCTCAACTTACACAGTCAGGTTTGAGCTTTACCTACCTAAGCGACACATTTCTATCTACATTCACATTACTTCCTTTACATTGTGTGGCTTCGGAAGGAAGATGATCAAGGTAACATTCTATGATGTCGTGCAAGCTATACCAAGCAAGCATGTTTGGCCTTAAATTGTAATATCTATGTGCGGTGGTAGCAGAAGTTTCCCACATATTCATAATCCATTTGGCACACTTAGTCATATTGAAGTAATGTCAAGATGCATGCGTGCATGCGACCTATGCCAAAAAAGGGTTCATGTCATTTTAAAAACCTGTATTTTTTTCAACGTTATATGCCTACCGTAAAAATCATTTTAGCTAACTGAATTTTGATGACAGGAAATTATTCAAACGCTTTATGATTTTTTGTATATAATTAAATAACAATCATTCATTTCTGCTTATGATTATAAAACTTAAATGCAATAAGTGCATCTTTCCTTCTGTACATACATAAATTAAACTTTGAAATCTGCATACAGGCGTGGCTATTACATTGCTAAACACAAGTAGCTCAGCGGCTCAGCGGAAGGCTTGGTTTTGAATTAATTTTTTAAGTTGATTATTTTTAGTGTGTACATAAGTCAAAAGATAAGACAAGCGGGCAAACGACTGCGGTATACTTTTACTTGGTCCTGAAGTATAATGTAAAAGGAGTCATGCTATATTTTAGCAATGCCTATAATTTACATTTTGATACCTTGTGCTTATTTTTGATGTCTGCAGAGATCTCTGTGGCCTCGAGGGAAAGTTCTGGGTGGCTCCAGCGTCCTTAACTATATGCTTTACATCCGGGGAAATAAGCAAGACTATGATAATTGGGCAGATATGACTGGTAGTGAAGACTGGAGCTTTGAAAATGTCCTCCCATTTTTTAAAAAGTCTGAAAACTACGATGGGCTCTATAGCAATAACAGTAAGATTTTATAATATTAAAATCCTATCCTATATACTATCTTCTTCGAGCAAAAAGGTATGCTTATGACATGTTGAGCAAAATAATAATGATAATGTGACAAAATTCGCTTACTCGCTCCGACTACATTCTACAAATAATGGATGACATTCATAAACCCAAGTGAAAAAAAAGTAAAATACGAAAATGGAGCAAGTTCATTTCCTGTTTAAGCGTTTTATACTTTGCCTTTGGAAATCTGGCCCATAGAAAATGTATAAACATGCCACTGTGAGTAAAATGGGGAGATCATAACAATTCCATTTTATCACGGCGCTTTTAGCTTGATGATTTATGTAGTGTTATTTATGGAAACCACCACTGATTTTAAATTATCTCTACAACTTTTACCACCGAGAAACATATTGACCCTGTCAAGTTTCCATGCATTGAAGTAGAATAAAGGATGCAGTGAGGCTTGTAGAATGACAGGATGCTACAGTGACAGTGAGCTAAAAATTTTCGGTGACATTATAAAATATGCACGTATTCTTTCCTGCAGCCAAGTACCATGGTAAGGGAGGAGAATTGACGGTGTCAGATGCTGAATATGCTCCGTTGCTAGATAATTTCTTGAGAGGAGGACTTGAACTTGGATACGATACCGTGGATTTCAATGGAGACAAACAGCAAGGTAATTTCCCTTAATAGATTCACAATTCACATCACATGTACCCGTGCTTCTATTCTCAAAGTTAAATTAGAGTTCCAAGTTGAAATTTGCATTCATGATATGCTCAAAATGCATCTTTTATTTTAGGATTTGGGCCAGACCAAGTCACTCAAAAGTCGGGTGTTCGGTGGAGCACTTACAAGGCATTTATCGAGCCTGTCCTTGGGAGGAAGAATCTCCGCGTTTTGTCCTACTCTGAAGTTGAAAAGGTGCGTTTTTATATTTTGCCTTCCTGTCCCGTCAGTGCGTAGAAGTACAGGATGAGAACGTATGTAAATGATAACTGGTTTATTTTTGTGCTTTACACAGGTTCACATGGATAGAAATAACCATGCTTACGGTGTAACTTTTAAAAGACATGGAAGAACTCGCTTTGCAAGAGCTTCCAAGGAAATTATATTGAGCGCTGGGGCAATTGATTCTCCAAAAATACTTATGCTATCTGGAATTGGACCAAAGGAGCATTTAAAACATTTGAAGGTAATTTTTAAAAATATTTTTATAAATAGATATGTTTACAAAAACAATGCTAAAATGTTATCGTGCTGAAGTTTGGCTCATAATTTATACCTAATATTGCACGGCAGATTCCCGTAAAAGCAGATTTACCAGTTGGGAAAAATCTTCAAGATCATCCCGCAACGATTCTAGGACCGATATTGATCGATCAGCCTAAGTCCTTTATACCAGATAGAGATTTGACTCTAAGCAATTACTGGGACTATGCTTTACGCGGGAAAGGTAAGTCCTTCCGCTGTCATTACTATTATATATTATATACATATATACCTGCTGCTATTCTGTATACAGTCCATTTGTGTGCATACCCTTTGGCGTATCAGTCGATCATAATTTTGTCATATATGAGAGCATCCAAGTGATACAGCACACTTTTCCCCCTTTTAGTCAGGGCAAATGGGTCGTGTCGTAGCAGTTATTAGTACTATAATGGAAAAAAGTAAGAGCTTTTCTTATTACTCGAACCAAGTGATTAATTCAGCCAAGCAAGTGCTTCGTCAGCTCAGTCAGCTCTATAGTAATTGCATTAGGTTACTTGAGCTGAATATTTCGAGGTAATAAAATCCCTGGATGAGTTCAAGTTTTCAAATTGATTTTCTACTTCAGGACCGCTGGCATCAACTTCGGGACTTCAAGCTATGGCATTCCTCGAGTCATCTCAAGTCAAGAGGACAAAGAATGAGTCATGGCCGGATATCCAGTTGTATCTCGTGGGCTTAGGAATGTACTCGAAGATTGCTAGCGACATCTCAACAATGGTGGGAATGGATGAGAATCTTATCAACCACTACTTTGACCCTTATATTGGACGGGATGCTTTTTACATCTTAACAACTTTAGTTCGACCTCATAGTCGGGGAGAAATCCTATTGAAAGATTCTAATCCCGCATCTGCTCCACTTATCGACCCTCATTACTTGGAGGTGGAAGCTGATTTCACAGCTCTCACAGATGGTATATTTTCTACACAATTTCCTACATTATGTGTATATGTACTTTACTTAATAAATCTCTGGACTATTTTGTCCTACTAGACGTGCTAAGTGTTGCGTGTGATTGCTGATGCCAGAATTAACTGTGCAAATCAATTTTATAATTTTTTCGATTAAAAAATTTCTTGAAGCAACCTTCTGTAAATATGTGTAGTTTTATATATTTTCCCTTAAATTTCAGGACTGATGCTATGCAGGAAGCTAATCCAAGAAACTAAAGCTTTCCAGGAGCTTAATGCTACCTTTCTTCCTGAGAGAGCTGCCGGTTGTGAAGCATATGATCCGCTTACAAGGGAAGGCATGGAATGCTTTGCTCGACACTTCACATCTACTTTATATCATCCTGTTGGAACTGCAAGGATGGGCAAACCAAATGACCCTAAATCAGTGGTTGATCCTAAGCTCAGGTATATGATATATACTATTAAATGAAATAATTATTATAATATTAAAAATGTAGAATGAATTCATTGAAGGAATTCGGAACTTGATAATGTCTTATTTGGAATCAACTCAATGGTTTTATTTTGTTTCTGACAGAGTATTAAGAACAAAGGGATTACGGGTAGTGGATGCATCTATAATGCCAGTTGTAGTCAATGGTAATACAAATGCACCTACAATCATGATTGCCGAAAAAGGTTCGATGTTTATACGGGAATATTGGGCTCAACAATATCAAGTTTGTTATATGCAGGAATATATAACGTTTCGTGAAAATCTACCCATTTGTTATTACTCACGTCAATCTTGATTCATTTTGTTGTTTGAGCTTTGTGAAATACCTTTATCTTTAGCATTTATCTTTAAGATATTTTGTGGGAGGAAATAACTTAAAGTGTACTTTTACTGTATAGAGGGAAGAGCTAAACTATAGTATTTTAAAGCATTAACTCAGGTGCAGGAACAATTAATATTATTAGTTTATTTTTACTTAAAAGCGCTTACTGCTCAGGGAATATTTCCATGAGAGAGAAAAGGTAGATTTTGGGAAACGTGAACTTGATGATTTCCCGTAGATTAAATAAATCTGAAGTTAGAATTTTAGATGTCCTCTTCAATAATAACCGCATAAGAAAAGATCAATTAAAGCCTCACAAAAATATGTGGTTGTCTTCAAATAAGATAATTCAGTTTATATGGTTCTATGAATGTTCGATGATTATCATGAAATCACGATACATACTGTTCCCTTTTTGGGATTTGAAAATACTCACAATAGTAAATACTATCAGTACTATATCTGTGATAAACTAAAAAGCATAGGTGTAAGTTGCGCATAATACATTTAGGCGAAGAAAAGAACTGATTTAACTTCTCCAGAATGCAGTGCTACGTATAAATGCAATCACAACCGAAATAAAAAATCGAATGTGAAGCAAAGTCAACATTGTTTGTTCAAGTTGTAATTTGTAATAAAAAAACTTGGAAATAATTAGGCTAACCCTTTAGGCTAATTTATTCCCTCATATAGAGGAATGTAAAATGTGCTTTTTTGTTGTTGTTTTTTATTGTACGTGATACGATGTACGCACCAAAATGATATAAAGTGAAAATTTGTTACCGTCTCAAAAAATTGTTTACACATGGGTTATTCCTTTAATTTATTATTTCATTTCATACCATATTATTTACATCCCATACTCATTCCCCTTGGCATACCGTAGCCACTGGCTACTAGAGAAAAAAGATAGATTTACTCCAAAAGGTGGCTTAAAAGTATAAGCAGGCAATAAAAACACGCCTAATTGTAAGTATGTAGAATTCATGGACAACCAGCTGTTCTTCAAACATTCCATAGATGAAATGAAAACCAACCGTAGGAGTTGGCGTCAAAATGAATAAACAGTTTTGAAAGCATCCCCAAAATGTTTAAATATTTAATCGAAATGAAATAGGGTGACAATTTCAGTCTGTCCTGGTGGCGTCACCTAGTTCCAGCAATATCGTTCTTGCTATATACCGCAAAGCACCTTAAATAACAACTAGACATAGATTTACATACAGAAGTTGTTATTTAAAAAAATCAAAATCTCGTAAATTTCGAAAAATGATTTTTGTTATTTACATACGATGACATTTGACGTGACATCTTACCTGAGTTTTCGCTGTGTAGTAGTCGCAATCAGTTTCATTCTGTTTGTGCAAGCTGAAAAGACGCACGTCACAACGGGG
>JAQFXU010005101.1:0-12201 GCA_034693705.1 Spatulosminthurus flaviceps | reverse complement strand
ACTTCTAAAGTTGATGATTTTGTATTTTGGTCAAAACGCGAAGTTCCGTTTTAAGCTGATTTGGACATAGTGTGCACCGGAGAAAGTCCGCTTTCACCTCCGGAGAAAGTCCACTTTCACTTTTCTATCCAGAGAAAGCATGCTTTCTCATTTGGATTATCCCCCACTTTTTCTCGCCTCCCATGTGTTATGTATGTATTTTTAGCAGGATTTCCTATGTATATAAATGAAGCTTATCTCCTACACTTTCAAGGAGACAAAAAGAAGGAACAAAAGAGCGGAGAAATCGATTCTGCTTTGAGGGAATGAAACTGATAGGAAAAGTCATTGTTTCAACGGAGATTACCTCAACTTACGACTACTCCTACCATTTCAATGGCAAGTCTAATGGTTTGGAGAATGTAAAACCTCGGAATGAGAACACTCCCATAGAATTTCCATCCCTTTACACTTTTCCGCATCAAGGATAACAATAATAAGGGACGTGGGTTGTGAGGACATAAAAGTTATTTGAAGCCTTAGTAACTAGGCTGGGTGGGTATAATTACACTGGAACTGAGGATAAACAAAAGCTCTTCATTCAGACACCTCCGTCGGAACTGCCTACATTAATAAAGTTGAGCTTGACAGTTGTGGTTGAATCACATGTTACGTAAATGTTACCGCTGGGGACAATCCCTTACATCCGGGTTTTCTCTCCTTACATATTGTGCATTGCATATATGAAGTCTCATGTGTGGCATGCGTTCCATCATTCCATCCATAATAAATTACACACTCGTCGTAAACTTATCAAGGCTTATAGCGGAGGGTCTGTCAGGGATCTCCTCTCCTTCCTTCAATCATCATATGTAATAATTATCCCATACATTTTCTAGCCTTCGTATGCCTACATTTATCATTTTTTATTGCTATACGTGGTAATAAGCATTAAAATTTTGACCCCCACAAGTCCAAAAAAAATTCACAGATTTGTAGGCCAAATAATAATTTTTCTTTTAAAAGTGAATTTTTTTGTGAATTTAATTCGCTACGGAAGAATTTGTCAATTTTTAATGGAAATCGCCTTTGAAAATTTTCATGTCAATATTTTTAGAAAAAAAAACATTTTTTAATAAAAAATACTACCAAGAATTTATTTGTTCTTGATGTTTAAAATTTTCTATTCCAAATGGGAAATTGGAATGGATGAAAAGAGAAAGTGAGAAAAAATTGGAGGAGAAAATTGTTGGGAAAATTTGATAAGAAAGGAGAAAGTCCCCGAGGATATTTTCTCTTTTGCCGCATATGGACCAAAAACTTATATGTATGACCATAGAAAAGGATGAAAAGGTGCTATCATATGAGCAGGTGAAAGTACTCAACTGTGGGAACGGCTAAGTTACATGGGAAAGATATCAGATATAATCCCTACTTCAATTTATTTCTTACAATTCCTTTCACCTCTGAGCTCTTGGCTTTGGAAGGATTTCTCTCTCTCTCTCTCTTTCTCTCTGGAACACACATTTTTTAGGAAAAATCTATATGAGAAGAGACCCTTGAGAAAGTGTTGCTTCCCAGAAAAACGGATGTTTCCCACCAGCCAATCAATGACATTTTGAGTGAATTAATCCCAACATAAAATTTTCATGTCAAGAAAAAAAGAAATGGAAAAATTCAATATAAGGTCCATCCGGACAGGTCTGTGCAAGCGTGAATATAAAGATCAGTGAGAGATCCATCACCTAAGAAAACATTTTCTTCTTTTTCCCTTCTACCTAAAAAAACCTCAAGTCTCTTGGGTTTCCCTGTAATTTCCCAAAGAGATCTCAAAGATTGGGATTCTATTGGAAAAGAAGAAGAAACTTGTTAGGAAGGAGGATTTGGCCCATGGCAAATCTCCAGGTTGCTTTTCCTTCTATAAAGATGAACCTATTACTCTTTCTTTACTATGTATAGAGCTACAGGGAATTGAGAACATGTCTACTATATTGATAGAAGCCGACAGTATGGGAGGGAAATGTAAAAAAGGATTGAAAAAAAAACCTAAGGAAATTTTTCTATGGAGAGGAGCTTTTGAAAATGCATTAGCTCTGGGAAGCCACGTTGGATCAAGTTTATTATCAAGAAATTCCCTGCTAAGTTAATAAAGCTGGGTTTTTCTCCATCAATTCAATAAGCTCACGGTGCATTACATGTTTGATACGTGTGGGAGAGGAGGGATTTTTCTCATTTTTTATTAATTCAAGGGTATGAGTAGGATGAAATTAGGTAGGTAGGTAGGTACATATGTGGGGATAGTCTAATATGGCAAGTGACCAATGGCTGGTGGGTATTTTCATATCAATTCCTCCTTTCTGATGGACAATAGAGAGTGGGAAATGTAGGGGAGTAAAAAGCTTCTCTAGCATGACTGCAACCAAAGGCTCACTACTCACTCAAAGGAATATTGAAAAAAATATTTTCCTAACGTGATTTTTACTTTCGCTGTAATTTCACCATACTTTCTCCAGCTTTCACCGTACTTTCACCGTACTTTCACCGTACTTTCACCGTACTTTCACCGTACTTTCACCGTACTTTCACTGTACTTTCACCATACTTTCACTATACTTTCACTGTACTTTCGCCCTACTTTTACCGTAGTTCTCCATACTTTCTTGACCCCATAGCTCCTTTCAACATTCGAAATCCCATTTGAGCAAACAACTTTATTTGCACTGTGCAATTCCCTATCCAAATGTGATCCTAACATCCAAAAGGTCGATCACTGGGCATAAGCCCGACCAACAAATATCCTGAGTTTCTCTATAAGTAAAGACTTTCACAAGGAACATCTTACTTAGCCCTTTACCAACAAATACCTTCCCATGCACACGAAAAGGCCAAGTAAGTAAACAAAGTTAAGCAAATAAAATTACTTGAATAGATACGGAGGAATCCAAAGGAAAGCTGTATTTAGGAGTTGCTCCAAACACAAAACCTAATAATGATGAAGTGAGCGAGGGGAGCTGCTATATTTTCCCAAAAAAACTTTCTCCTTCCATCCTCTGTTTACATTTACCGAATTAACTTCCCGCTATTTCCTATATCCCTCTTTAATCTTTCATTCCGACTCCTATAGCAGTGGGGCTTTAGCCTTCAGGTAGAATTAAGTTATTGAGCAGATAATTGACCTTCTCTGCATTTTACTCCGTATTTATTTTATTTCTTGGAAAAAATTGTCATTTGAGTAAAGAGTAAGAATTTCAGCAAAAACAAAGTCTACTAAAAAAGTTTTTAGCGAGCTCATGTTAAGTTTTCTTATACAAATTATTAGGGGATAAGAAGCGGATGTTGAAAGGAAAAAATACAAGGCATTAAAAAGTGTAACTGCAAGGGGAAAAGTTTAAAATTCTTATATTAGTTTAGTGTTGAATCTCATCGATTGTGTAATCGTTAAATGGCTCGAGTTTATTTGAAAGATTTGGGTTAGAGATTTGACACAAAAAATATATATGTGACTTGCACTTTTAAGCTTATGTTAGATAAACAGAGAAAGTCAAAAGAAATAAATGAGGCTTGTTATAAGGGAAGAAGAGGAAGATAAGCCAAACCAGTGTTTTACATTTAAAATACATTTTTATGCGAGTAAAACTCTTGAGAGGACGTCGTGTTTCCAAAATTTCCTACATTAATTTCCCTTCCCGCTTTTTCTCTAGGACTTTTTCCAATCTTTCCCTTTTTTATCCTCGGTTTACCTCAAGCAAAAAAGGACGATAAAAAGGAAGAGTTAACGGCCGATACCACTCCTTTCCTCTGTTCATGTCATATAGGAAAATGGTCAAAGTTTTCTCCATTGAAAATTCTTTCTCCTACACTCGTTTTTGGCACACACGAGCTTCATATTTATTTTTATCTCATCTTTATACTCAAGCCACATCCTTTTAAAGGGGCCCATGTTGTACATGCCAGGACTACGGCTTTAAAAAAATCCAATGGATGGTTAAATAAATGTAATTTTTCTCCTACAATTTGATTTTTTTTCTAATATGTGTGTGTGAACACAGGAAAGACACAAGTGAGCAAGAAAGTGACGATTGGGTGCAACATCCCTAAGGCGTTGAGCATTCTTACCTGGCACCAGCGGATACGAGAGGAAACGAAGCGTTGGGTTAATTGCAACACCGAGGAAAACGTTAACAGTAGACGATCAAAAGGATTATAAAATCTAAATATTTTGCGTAAAATTTCCTTATGTCAAATGATCCGCCTACAACTTTAACATAGCCCCATTTTCCCTAAAATAAAAGGGGACACAAGGGGAAAAGGAAGGTAGATTTTCCCATGCACTACATATTTTTTCACATTTCTAACGATTAAATTTCTCAAACCATGTCCTGTAAAATTTACCTTTGATGAGAAAAAGAGCCACGAGGAGGAAGAGCAATTCACCTTGAATTGCCATTCTGAGCACCACCCCTTGTTGCCAATTAGCACAACTTTCACCACACCACCACCACTCCAACAATGCCTAAAGCCACAAAGCAATTCCACTGTCACTTCCAGAAAGAGAAAGTCCTCCTCCTACGTCACTAAAATTCACTTCAAGTTTTCCAACAATTTTCAAAATTCCTCTTCCCAAAAACCTTCCTTATATATTTACACAAAATCACTCCAAGGAACTCCACGCTAAAACTTTCTCCCTGGTTGTGTACAATTTAGAGGAGAAAACCTGGGATTTCCCCGTACACAGGAGCTTTGATAGTATAGGGGGAGAGAAAAGGGAAATGTGAAAATCCCGGTGAGTGGTAAACAAATGGCATTTGAAAGTTTAAATGAGAGAGAAAGCATGTTGAGAGATCCTTGTGTAAGGAGCACAATTTCTTTGCAACGTTCTGAACTGTGTCGACGTCCAGATGAAACTGAACAAGTTCCACGAGGGTGAAGTCAATGAGTCTTCTCAATTTCTCTTGCTCAGCGAGAAAGAGAGAGAGAGAGAGAAAGTGTGTGAGGAAGAAAGGGAAAGTGAAAGCATGCGCTTTTCCTCCTTATGATAAAAAGACAATCCACATTGAAACAAAACATGTTTCATGTTCAAATTCCCTTCTATTTCTCTTTTAGCTTTTCTTTGCCCTCTTCCTTCCTTTTGATGCTTTCCCTTGCTGTTCCACAATAATAATTCCTTGATCTTTAGTATCTTAAACATTAGAGCTTTGTATAAAATAGACAAATTTCCCGAGCAGGCCGGGTCATTGTGATAACTTGGATTTCCAAAGACGGAAATAAAATCCAACTGAGTACACATTTCAGCTGCATACAAATAAATGAAATGCTTTTTCTTTTCACCATTCCACATTATATATACTTGCTCAAAAAATCCCACTGCAGCAAAATTATTGTCAAGTGCAAGGGAAAAAATGTCTCCTCCCGACTTTCACCACAACTCAAGAGCACATTTCTTGAGTCAAATATTCAACTACTTCCTACCCCAAAATTTGCATTAAGCCCGTGCTTAAAATCCTCTCTGTATTTTAAAACTCAAGATTTTGACGTCCTTTGAATTTCTCCCCTGCCACTCTATTTTACTTCCTTGAGAGAGAAAGACACAAAAAAGGGGAAATTGTCACGAGTGAGAGTCAAGGGTTGAATATGGAAAATCTGTGTAACCAAAATTTACTCCAGGCACTTCTAACTGTTGACTCAAGGAGTCAACTCATATTTATTTATAGCATAGGCTCTTCAGTACTGTAGTGTATGCTAATCAAGTCCAAATCTACATTCAGTAAATGTCAAAAACCTTCACAAAAATTAACGTGAGCTGAAAGTCAAGTTAAAAAAATGTGCTAAAATTTCCCCGAAAAAAATTACTTGTAAATCTGTCAAAAATTTTCTCTTTCAAATCTCTCCATTATCCCAGATTACATTTTCCAAGTACAGGACGTAATAATATTTGAAATCACTTTCAATTCCCTCCCACCATTTCCTCTCTCTCTCTCTCTCAAGCTTTCTCCATTAAAAATTCAGACCACCAAGCTAGTATTTTCATTCAGGTAAAAGGAAGTGGTGAAAGTTGGTGGTGTTGGTGGTGGAAATCAAAACCTTAAATATTTAATTCATAGCATCAGCCTCGACCCTTGAGATCCCGCCGTAAATTCCCTTTCCCTCCAATCCCGAAATTTACTCCTCTCTTACGTCCTTGCATTTCCAGGAGAGTGTAAAGAGTAAATTTCGAGAGAGAAAATTTTGTTCAGACCAAGCTGTTTTTTCAGTGGATTTTTTTTAAGGCTGTGAGTTTGTCTAGAGCGTTTAAATATGCAACTTTCTCCACTTTCTCCTGGAGAAAAGTGTTGAGTTTTTCAACCCTTCCTTTTCTCCTATCAGTGTGGTTGTCATTATGAAGAGAGAGAGAGAGAGGAAGGGGGAAAGGCAAGGGGAAAAGTCTTTCATTACATCCAGAGAGTTGCGGCGTCTGAGTCTCTCTGTACTGGAAGAGAAAGGTGTAGGAACTTATATGGATATCTCATATGTGGAAAAAGTGGTCGGACCAAAAATCTCATTATCTTTTCCACAGCATTTACCTCACTCAGCACGTAGCAGTAACCGTAAGAGAGAATATAAACAACTTATACGACTTCTCCACAAGAACTCTACTACAACCTGAGCCAATGGAGAAAGTCCCACTGAACCAAGGAAAAAGTGCTGGGCATCATTTCTTTTATAGCCACACACCAAAAACACCTAAAATCTTACAACAAAGTCAACCATTCCTTCTGCTTGTGTGGAAAAAGCCATCCAAAAAAAGAGTAACTTTCATTGAAGAGAGAGAGAGATGAACAAAGTTTTGTATTCCTCCTTCCTCCAATTTGTTCACATGTGTGTGTGTGTGTGTGTATGTTGAAATATTTATAAGATTCCATGGCTGAGGATTACGTCCATGATATGGGAGCCCCGCCCGTAATGAGTATTGATCCCCAGGTAATCTTGGTTTCTTTATTGGCTACAATAATAATGACGCCTATGCTCATACGCCTTATCTCACCATGGTCGTATATTAAGGGTAATGAGAGAGGACAGGGAGAAAGCTTCCTCTGCTTTTTGAGCTCCAGCCAAAGCACCGGGTGACAATCTCATTAGCATTTGATTAGCATTCTTGTAGGAAGATTGTGGTTAAGTGCTTTCCTTTTTCCTCTTCCATGTCCTCCTCCTCCTGTCTTCTGGGAATTGAGCAATAAAAACGGAAATAATTTCACCTATGAGATTTTCTTCTCTTACGTCCAAATGACGTAGAGCTGAAATCTTGAGGTGCGGTTGGATTTAGAGCTGCGATCAAGTTCTAGTAAAACTGGCGTTTTTCAAGTCGCGTTCAAGTTTGGGTCAAGTTCAAGTAACCCTAAAATTGTACTTGAGCCTTTCGGCTCATGTTCAAGTTTTATCTTTACCTGACCATGTTTTCATCACTCAAGTCTAGTTCGTGTTCAAGTTGGGAACTATATTACTTGAAGAAAATTTCATGGTCAAGTTCAAGTGAATAAAAGTGAGGAGTGTAACCAAATTAAAATGGCGTTTTTTGTAAAAATTACGCCTTCTAGACTCAAATAGACATTTTGTAAAAGTTCAAGTCATGTTCAAGTCAGATCTTTTTACTTACTTGAACCCGAAACTTGACATTCAAGTTCAGATCCAGTGCAAAATACTTGAAAAACGGAACTTGAACTTGAAAGAAAAGTATACTTGTAACCAAAATGTACCAAGTTCAGGTTGAAGGAAATATTTACTCTAGGTTTCATGGTTAAGTCAAGTTCATGATCAAGCTTGAAAATTACCTGTCCCGAACGGAGCTCTAGCTGGGATTCAGGAATTTGCATACAGAAAGAGTGTTTTCCCCGCTTTAATTAGACCACACGTTTCTGGGTACTCCCGATATTTTATCATCCTCGTTGAAAATACCTAATATTTTGTGCCTTGTATTTTTTACCCTCTTTTATTATTTCTATATCAGATTAATTTTAATTTCATAAGCTCGTCGTTCATTGGCCCAGGACTTATAAAAAAAAGTTGCCAAAATTTACAGTGTAATGCGTCATGGATTTTTACCCCTTTTTTAATCCCTTTTTTAACATAAATTCTTAGCGTTTCGTCAATGTGACCCTTCAACCTTCAAATTTTATCCAAACCCAAAGAAATCCATAATCGTACACAAGTCAAGTCTTTTCTTCTGAGGAATTTACCCAGCCAGAGAGTCAGCTCATAGAGTTCCTATGGATAAAGGGTTGACAGGCCTGTGTGTGCGTATCGGACTGGGATGAAGCTCACGTTACTCTCATCTCTAACAAAACAGGGTCAATACTCCTTTAACGAGAGCATCATCTAACAAAATATTTCCTCTTTTCTTTCCTAAGTGAATGCATTTCTTCTTACATATTTCTTTAACAAAATGTATCCATTTCTTGAAGGAGGAGGACATTTTTGAAATTGTATACATTTCAAGGTTCGAGAGTACAATACAAAAAAAAATTTACTTGTAACTCTGTATAAGGACATGGGAATAGATAAGAGAAAATGGAGAAAGTACTCAGAAGGAGAAAGGACTTGAAGGAGGAAAAAAGACTTGCCTTATTGTGTTATACAATGTGGAAAGGGAAAGGAAATGTAAGGGCAAGAATGGGAAATGTCCGTCTTGACATTATGTTGAGAAAAAAGGACGGTTGGTTACACAACAAGGGAAAGGAGCGATGCCAACACAAGACCACACAGTTTCCACAATTTAAATGGGCCCATGAGGCTATTAAATGGAGATAAGCCAAGTGTCACTAAAGATTCACTTAGAGAAGAGAAAACATATGTCAGTTGTAGCCCCAAATCAATAGCCCTATTGCATGGAGCCTTCTACATATAAAAACATATCATGTACATACATATACGTGCTTTCTCCACTATCCTTCTTAAACATGTTAGGGCTAGGATTTTCCCTGTTTTCCCTTCTATTTTTCCCCGCTCCCTCCATTCAACTCCCTCATTCATTTCCTTTTTGGCAAATCTTGAGAATTTGACTTTCCCTCTCTTTACATTTTTGGCAACCACTCTTGACATTAGTTTAATCTTCCTAGTCCCTACTGACAAGGAGTTGTGGTGTTGGAAGACAAATGGTGGTGGAAACTTTGGGAATATTTAGAGGTGCAAATATAAATATGCAAAATGAGCGGAGCAATGAAGGCTTAAAAAATGTATGGGAACGGTGGAATAATTGAAAGCTAAAAATGTAAAGGAGAAAGTCGTCGTTTTACGTGAGAAAAAACCTTGAAGTATAAAATTCATTAAAGTCCTTTGCATATCATTCTGAGTGACAACTTTCTCCTTGCTTTCTCTTTTATAATTAATGGACTGACTCACAGCTGAGAGTGTTTTGTGTGTGTGTGAGAGAGGGAAATATGGATTTTAGAAAAGACACGTCATTTTAATTTCCCAGGTTGGTTTTAATCATTCCAGTTCTTATTCCGTCCTGGAAAGAATTTGCATTTTGAGGAGAAAAGTGAGTGCTTTATGCAAAGGAGAAAAGTTAGGAAGAAACTCTGATGTATCTTAAAAAATCTTGAGACATTTCTCCCTGACGTGTGCCCCACTTTCTCCCTCCCGTTTTTCTCATTTATTAATTATGAAATCTACAGAAGTCTCGAGAGAGAGAGAATTGACAAAAGGTAAGAAAAAAGAAAAGGAAAATTAGAAAATTGTTTCAATTTTCCTTAGATATTTTCCATGAAGAGTGCGAGTTTCACAAGGAGCATATTTTCCCCTACAAAAATACTTTTCATTAAAACTATCGGAATTCAAAGTAAAATGTGAATTATGATTGTCAAGGTATTTCGTTTTTACATATGGAAATCTAAAAAATCTCCTTCTATCTTTTCTTTCAATGACTCCTCCTACCAAAGGAACTTCTTCTATTCACCTTAAAATTTCTATTTGACACGTAAGAAAAGTTTTGATATGTTACTCATATCCTAATATATTTCGTCTTGTTAGAAAAACTCACGCTGAGAGGATTGAGAGAAATGGAGGGTTTCCCTACAGAAAAGTGACATTTTTTCCGTCAAGGGATTTCCCCAGCACTTTTGATCCACTCGAAATGAAACTTTCTCTTTTGGAAAGTATAGCATCACATAAATCACCTGTTCTTTATTATTGCTTTACCACTGCTGATAAGGACAGGCTCGTCGGTTATTAAGGCTGAAAGTTGTATAAAAAAATAGCCCAGTTTTTTGTAAGTACTAATCGGAATATAAAGAATACACTTGAATTTCACTTGGTTATGAGAAAGTAGAGCTACAAGGGGAAACTGTATTTCTCCTAAGTTATGAATACCGCAGTATTTTAAGGACTGTTTCCTCTAATAAATTTAGTTATTCTCCATATGCTCTGCTCATATATGGAGACTAATCTTTTCACATGCTTATGCCTAGCAAAGAATGTTTTGTTGGTGGGGCAGAAAAAAGTTTAAATGTTTTTTATGGCTTTACGCATGTGGTTAAGACATTATAGGAAGGAAATTTAGCGTTACGCAGTAATAATAGTTATGATACGTTTAGAAGAGTAGAGAGAAAAATGTTAATTTACTATTTTTGCCTTATTTGCCGGGTCTAGAAAACATGTTTTTAATTATAGTGAAATTATTACATTTGGCAAGCTTTTATTAGGACTTTATTTACTGGTAAATTAATTACATGCGTGCATATATAACATAAATATATGAACTGGTACGTGTAAAAGTATGTACATATTTACATGTACTTTTTCAATGGGGGCGTTCAACTTTCAGGAGCACGCACGCACAGACTAAAAGTGAAAGCAGAGAAAGCATGTGAAAGCTTTAACAGAGAGAAAGTTCAAAAGTGAGTCATCATGTCAGCGATGCCAACTCCAGAGGTTCTTTAATTTCCTCATGCTTGTATGCTGTAGGGTAGATTGTGCTGATAGAACGGCCTACAGCATCTTCAACGTACATATAAATATTAGACAAGCGCATAAAAAACAGATGCTATTTATATGCCTGCGTGTTACATCAAATAGGAGGAATATTCTGATATCAGTCAAAGGCAAGCCTCATTGATGCACCAAATCCGTTTTCCTTTGCTTATTGAGGTATCATCATAATGCGTATTTACCTAATAAAATTCCTTTTAACAACGCGTATTGTGAGATTGGTGGGAGGAGGTGCTGAAATTGATCTAATCCTAACTTTGTTGGGAACAAAGTCAAAAGAGTTTCTCCATGTGCGAAAAGGGTTCAATAGGAAATAGGAATTATTATAATGTATGAGAGTGCCCCAACTGTTGCTATTTCAAATGCGGAAAAACTGTATGTATAAAAACTTTTGACAGGCATATATCGTCAGAGTAGCTATGAAAGAGAGTAATTGGCCCCATTGATTAACATCATTGTTCCTTTTACTCGGAATGAGTCCCTCAAATGGTTACAAGCACATTTCCTTCATTTCACGGCTTGAATAATGTAGAAAATGGTAATTAGCAGCTTCTAAATTTTCCCTTTCCACCAATCTCCCCTTAATTATTACGTAGTATTAGCAAACTATTATTTCGTATATATGTATTTCCTCATGCTTACAAATATCAGCCTTTGTTTTTACAATCCAATGTTTTGCTCAAGACACTTCTGTTCAAGCTCAAGCTCAAATTCTTCAATGCAAATGGAAAGGCTAGAAAATTATAGTACTACTTTTTTTACAAATCAAATTTAATTATTCACTCACAATTGGCCAAATTGGTTGTAATAATTAGGTAAAACGGTAGCCGTTTTATTGGCCAAAAGGTAAATAACTCTACGAGTTTTCTACCGCAAAACAACCACAGGACACAAAAATCATCAATATTTTTTTTGAAGTACTGCGTAAACAGGACACACAATGAGGGGAAAATTTTGGATATTTGTAGCATCCGTAGGGGTCAGGGTCACATTGTCCGGTTTTCAGTGGGCACGGCATTGCTACAAAACTGTTCGGCAGATTTTCGTCAAATTGGAGTATTAATACTATTTACATTGCAATGTAAATAGTATTAACAGACTAATTATTATTGCAGTAAATTGTAAATATTATTACAGTGGACGATTTTTGCCAAAAGCGGAATTTTGGATTTTCGCCAAAAGTCGCAATCCTGCAAAAAGTTACCCCACATAATTTTTTTCAATCAAGGTATGATACTACATCATTTTGCAAAATTTCACCAC
>JAQFXU010005100.1:0-12203 GCA_034693705.1 Spatulosminthurus flaviceps | reverse complement strand
CTCGTCCGATCACTGAAGTTAAGCAACGTTGGGCCGGGTTAGTACTTGGATGGGTGACCGCTTGGGAACCCCCGGTGTTGTTGGCATTTCTTTTTATCCAATTTTATCTTAATTTTTCCACTACTAATTATTTGCCACGTATTTTCAACTTGGGGGGTACTTATAATTATTATGGTTTTATTTTATCCACTCGGATTCATCCGTCCTGTCATATACTCAATCGTCAATATTGTATTTTTATCCTGTCCAAATTTTTTGTCATGTAGGCTTTCACGTAGGTGGAAATGCAAATACGTCTCGATGGTAATACTATATGAAGCGATTTAGCAAGTACTAATAGAAAATATCCAGGGCAGTAAAAGAAATCATATATGAGAAAAATCATTCAGAGACAAGGCATACAGGTAAGGTGTAGTATGTGTGCATCTAAAGAGAAGTGAGGAAAGGATAACGACTAACAATAATAATAGATATTCCTCTTTTAATTTATGCAAATATAATCCTTAAATAGAACCACAATGTTGGACCCTGTTAGTATATGCTTGGATGGGTGCTATTAGCATTTGTTGTTGGCAAAAGTTTTCAAACATTATTTCATCTTTTATTATTAACCTCCGAGACAGTTATTTCCAATATACAGGTTCCAACAACGTACTACGTATTTAACAAAATGTATTTATTGAAAATAAATAGCTATGAATCTATGTCAAGTGTATTTTTATTGTTTCAAAAGATTAATGCTGCTGACATTTTATCGTAGCATTCTTCTACATGCGTCACCCTTTACTTTTATGCAGGATTAGTACACCAGCACAGTTACTATAACAAAATGATCAATGAATAACAATAACATTCTTTCGTATATATGTACTTGATTCTAAAATTGTAACAAGTATAATTAAAAATTTTTACATGTAACAAAGTTTACCTAATAATAATCTACAGGCTTGAATCCAACCATTCAATCCTATACTGTTTTGGCATTAAAGCATCTAAAAAGTGTTTGTTTAACAATATAAATAAAAAGATTCATTTATAACTGAGTCTGTTCAGTTTTCCCCCCATCCTTCTGTCTAAAAGTTTGGTTAGTTTTCCCAACGGAGCCATAGTGTCCCATTTCTTCCACATGATCACCTCGAGTAAAAGCAAGATTATCCAGTCCAACGGAGCTGGAACCACTCTGTTTAATAATCTCACTCCTTTCTTCACTTGCGGCTGTACAGCAAGTCCCACAGCAAGTTCGCCTTGCCAAGTCCAAAACTTTTTGCACAATCCTATCATAGGGCTCTAAACTATGCAAGAATAATGGGAGGAAATTCCAAGTTCGGTAGCTTTCAGGTAGGGTCTCAGGTGAGTAGGCTTGCATTAAATTTAATACTGTGGCAAAAATCATGATCAGTCCGGCAACGGTTATCACGCAGTAAAAAGCAATGGCTCCTATCAAAGACAATGCAAATACTATTAGTGGCAGGATGCAGAAGGCAAAGACCAAGTAAAAAATTGCAAACCATCGGTAGCGGGCTGTTGTCCGACCTAAAGCCCTAGCCATTCTAATGGGGAATCTCATGAAAGGTATGGGATAAAAAATAAGTATCCCCGTTAAATTGAACAGGAAATGGCAGAGCGCTAATTGAATGGATAGACGTAGGTTGGGGCCCTCAGCAGCTAAGGCAGCAAGCATTGCAGTCGTGGTCGTTCCCAGATTCGATCCTAACGTTAATGGGTAGGCCCTTTCTAAAGATATCATTCCAATAGCTATCAACGGTGTCATTGCTGATGTGAAGACGGAGCTGGACTGGACCAAAACCGTCATCATTGCCCCGATCCCCAGAGCAAGGAATCCCGTGAGGCAAGGACAATAGGGAACATTTGCATTAACTCCTCTTTGAACAGCCACGGCTAGCTTTCCTATAAAGATCCGTATCCACCAAAACTCGTTAAACTGATTATGCTCCATTTGGAGCAAACACATAAACACACACGCTCCAATACAATTTCATGAATAATTAAATAGCTATGCGATCCCAACCGCTTTTTCACTTACCCTGAAGTAACGACGAGAGTACTTTCACAAGGCAAACTAAACATCCCACAAGAACCGCTAAAGATGCTCCTAACAGTATCAACCCACAGGTTAAATCTCCCAGGTTTAAGTAATTGAAGATAAATTTGCCTGCAAAAAATCATCATTCACTTAGAAATAACGTTTTATACGTTCAAGTCACTCTCAATCCTTGTTTCCTTAACTGTCTAAAACAACACCCTAATAACAATTATTGTGTTTGAAGTAGTATAGCGAATGTATGGTAATAAAATTGTGTATAAATTGAAGGAAATGGAAGTAAGAAAAAATAAATTACATTTTTTCCCCACATCCTCAATTCCCCCAGAATCATTCAAGCCCACATCGATCGAGGATTTATTGCACCACGTCTTCAACAGCGAAGCATTCTCATACTTTGGGTCACCCAGGGACCATCCAATGATGACATTTTTGTCGATCTAAAATCGTCGGGGTAAAAAAAATAAATATTTTCATTAGTAAGTAAACTATTATTATTATTTATTATTTTCAAAATATTTTATTATTCCCATATATTTACTAATTAATACACCCCTTTTTACCTGCACCACCAAAGATGTCAAAGGCTTGGTAATCCGGGACAAAACTTGGACATCCGCACCTTTTTTCGAGGTCAAGTCAAACCCATCCAAAATGGCTGTAGTGGTTACTTCCAAGTAGGCTAAAATTCCATGGGAAAACACAAAAGTTTAATTAAACAGGGAATTTGCATTAAATTACAAGGACAGCTTTTCCCTTCACACAATCACATGGTTTGATATTAGAAAGGATTTCTTTGATGCCTGGTTTTTAACCGTATAATTTACGCCAATATTAAGTATCCATATTAGGTAAAAGGGAAACTTACATGTGAGGATTTCTACTATGAGAAGAGTCCCAACGGCGAGCAAATTAAACATATCATGTAGAACGGAGCCGGCAAAAGCCCTTTCAAAATCTTCTCGGTTGGACATGTGCGTCAGTGCAACGATAGTGTTGGTGACGGAGGTCCCGATATTAGCACCCATTACTATTGGAATGGCTGTTTTCACGTTGAATACTAAAAGTCCATAAAATTTAATCAATTATTTTAGACCTTCAGGTCTCGCACTATAATGTCAGCTATTTTTGGCTCAACTATACTATTATAATGACTATATATTGGATTGTCCCATAAAATGGAGGACATCCTGAATACACTTGCTTATGCTCGTATATAGCTTTAGTGTGTAATAAGAAAGGTTAAAAAATGGATATAAAAAATTCTTTGGAAAAAATTTACATACATCCGGAACCCACCATGGAAACAACGATGGAAGTAGACGTGGAGGAACTCTGTACCGCAACGGTAACCAAAATCCCAATCATAACTCCCACAATGGGGTTATTTAGCAATTTCTGGTTTTGAAATACTTCACCTGTAAAAACATATAATAATTATAATAAAAATAAAGATAAAAAAGCGTGTCAGTCAACCTGTCAAAACAACTGATTGTCATCATCAAATGTTAATGAAAAAAAGTTGTATTGTGCATTCAATAGATGGGAAAACCCCTACCGGCAGCTCTCCCCGCAATCAGTCGGAAGGAATTACTCAATGTGTCGAGTGAACAAACGAAAAAGTATAGGAGAGTTGCAATCATTCCGAATTTCAGGAGCAGTTGGGTCTTGCTTATTGCTTTCATTCCTCCATCTCCTCCTACAGAGATAGAAAAAAAAGTCAAATACATACATTTTATTAGGATCCTTTCATATTTCCTAGGATCGTATCTCTCCAGGCAGGATATTTTTTTACAGTTCTCTCAAAACCTAAGTACAGAATGTACATACTAAAATCTTGCCTACTCCTCTTTCCTCTCCTTTATCATCATACAATAAAACATGTTTCTCCGTCCTTTCCTGAATCTTGTGAAGGAAAGCATCCGTAAGTAGCACATCTAGATGCCTCATTTGAGTACATTGGCCTATATGTACCATTTAACGACCAATAAGAATCTTCCGAATGTACGAGTAGAAAAAAATGTAGCCAAAATAAACATTATTACTTTCTATGCATTTTTTTATTTCATGTAATTTTTCCATACATTTGCATAAGAAAATATAGTATAACAGCGAGGAAAATTTTTTCTGACAGGAAAATTGATTTCTCCTTGAAAATGAAAAAAAATGCTTGGAAATAAAGTGATTATGAATTTTCTCAAGAGAGGCAATTATTACATGGAGAAAATAAGCCTACTATTTTGAACGAATAATTCTCAAACCCTTCATTTGTGCCTGGCTCTACCATCCATACTGTATCCGTACACATGTACAAATGCACTTTTACTCTTCCAATTAATTACACATAATTGATTTGAACATGAACAGGGCGAGATCGTTGGAGCGTAGAAATGTATATTAATCTACCCACCTCAATTCGACAGACAGACAGGCGGAAGTGAGATGCTAAATACCACGTAGAAAATGATAATTTCTTTTTCCATCCATTTGTTTTCAATTCAAAAATCTTGCGAAAATGTCAATTTTTGGTAAGATTTTTGCAAGATTTGTGCTAGATTTTTGAAAGATTTTTGCAAGATTTTTGCAAGATTTTTGCAAGATTTTTGCAAGATTTTTGCAAGATTTTTGCAAGATTTTTGCAAGATTTTTGCAAGATTTTCGGAAGATTTATACAAAAAAGTATTTGTTACCTTGGAAGTTACTATTTAGCATGGATTCATCCGAGGAATAAATCTCTGTGTGGACCCTTCCATTGTCCTTGCTCTTGCCTCCATCAGGATCTGATGAGACTATCACAGTTTGTAGCTTATTCTGAGGCTTCTCAGGTAAATTGATTTCAGGTTTACTCTTTTCATTTTCAATCTTCACACCTCCTTGCTCTTGTTTACCATCCATGACTCCGAGAGGATCAATAACTCCGGAGTTAAAGCCTCTTGAATGGCCAGCACTCATTTTTGTACAATAGATAATATATATGACTAAAGAGTAATAAATAATACTGCACTGCAGTGTTTTTTCGAAGCACCACCTTTCGATTTATGAATCACACTTTTATATTGTAACACTATTATTGTCCTTTTTTCATCCCTTTTGGGGAGCTTGGGTATGGAAGAGAAATAATACTTGACTGTATAAAGACTGTGAGATCTTTTTTGTTCAATGATTGAATTCGATGTGGAAGAAAAAAATCTTGAACTTATGTAAATTATAAGGGTTAGGTAAAAAAATAAGGTGGAATTTACTATCTAATATTATTGTTTATATTACTTGTTATTTAAGTTAGTAATAATTTATAAGGCCAGTCTTGACAAGCTGTACGCACGCTTGAATGTCATTGTAGAATCCATGTATAGTTTATATTAAAGGTTTAATATACTAATAATATTATGGGATGATTGATTCCATAATGGTATCCATGTGAAATTGTATTCATTTTTTATTATTTCGATTCTTCCTCTTCACGTCATGTCAATCTTCGCGGATGATTTGAGGTTAAGTCTCTATATAGACGCTTCATTTCTCACAGTGCCATCAATTCTAGTATTTTTCTTCACAGAATAACTTGTATATTGATGTTGTAATTATGTCTTGACAGCTTGCAAATACATAATCACATGCAGATAATAATTGTATTTTTGAGCATGGAATTTTCGCTATTTGGTTGTCGCTGAGCACGTGGAAGAAGAGTGTTCCTGTTAGTAAAGGAGTAGGTATTGATGAGTTGCCATAATCCCGTCATTTCTTCAAGTGCCGCCAAAGGGAGTGGATCTGAGGATGAATACTAAAAAAAATTAAATTGAATCTCATAAGAAAATAAATCAGGTTGGAGGAAAAGTTGAGTGTGTGATTGTGGGATTTTTTCCCTTAACATTTACAACATTAAATTGGGTTGGTTCAGTTGGTTGGGAAGGAAACATTGTGGAGGTTAAACATTCACTGGCTCAATTGCTAATAATGCTACGCAAGTATTTTTGGCTCCAGGTAATTGTTTTCATGCTTTTTTTAAGATAATCCTAACTGCAGACCGCAAAGGTATATATATTTGCCTAATTTATGTGAGAAAAATATAAAAAGGTCTGGGATTTTTATCTAATTTTTAAGACAATAGAGATACAGTGTAACCTCTTTATAACGGCCGTCCATATAACGGAACTCTTACTATAGCGGCAGTGGTTTACCTGGACATGTGCCATAAAGGCCCACTTTAAAATCCATCTCAGTAACGGCCTATATATTGGCTATAGCGGCCATAAAATGCAGTCTCTTGCGATGCCGCTATAAAGAGATTCAATGTATTCTATAAATTCCTACTCCGGCTCTGTTCAAAGCTAAAATATAACAATAGAAGCTTTTTTATATCACCGATTCCACTTAATTATAAGAGCCTACAAATATATAGCTAAGCCACCATGATTATCAATAACGATGTGAATCCCGAAGCCATTAAAAGTAAAAGTTGAAAAAATATACGGAGACGGAAGGACGGAACAAACAGAGAGCTTTCTCTATATATTCCCTCCGCATATAGCCAATCCATGTGAAAAACACTTGACTAATGATGAGAGAGAAAAATAATGAATGCACATATCCAATGGCCCATTATAACAAAGCCTTCATCAAATCTTTGACACACGCTCGAATATCAATTTATCTTCATAAGCGTTTCAAAAGAAATTCGATAATTTTGACAGGATTTCAACTCAATCATATTATTTTCCACTCCTCATAAATCTATAATATTTCCACCACACAGAAAACCTCAATCAAACTCTCATCAACTCACATTCCTATTAATTTACACCGCGACAATTTAAATGAGACTCGAAACCACTCAAATATGTCAAATCAATGGAAAATATAATTTACACCCATGAAAATTCTTCTCATAAAACTCGGCTCTCTGTAGGAAGAAAATCCATGGAAATTAATTTACAAGTGCTAAAAATAAAAACCATTTAAAATGTAGTGCTCCCATAAATTTATCACCCCGTATATTTTCTCAGACACCTGGAAATGTTTTCTTAAAATAGTAACAATAACAAGGACTCTTGCTACTATACTTTTCCAAATGAGATACGAAAACTTTTACAATAATAATAAAAGCCCCAGCTCCCTTTCCATGAATATCTCACCATATTCAAAGTCTATGGTAATTATCTCATTGCATTGTAGTAAGTAAGAAGGACTCATTCTCCATGAAACCTCATGAAATTCAAATGAAAGAAACACACAACTATATAAAGGCCAGTCTCCAATGTATTTCTAATGAGAGAGCCCACGTCTCTTATTTTTCTTCTCTGTTTACATACACTCAGCTTCGTCCCAAGGATTTATTTATACAAATTCCTATATGTATGTATTTTCATGGGAAGTTTATCCTTTAGATTGTAAATCGATGGGGCAGGAAGAAGAGGAACCATCTGGCCATATATACATTATACAAGAGAGAGGAGTGTGGAAAAAGTGGCAAACTTTTAAATATTAGGCCAAACCTATGTACACGCTAAATGCTGGAGGAAGCGAAACACTTGAGGTTTCCACAAACTTTCACTCTTACCCAACCTTTCCACTTTTTCCCCCTGCAATGTTCTTCCTCTTCCCATTTAACATTTTCCATATAAGTCAAGGGAAAAGAAACTTTTCCGGGATTAGGTCATCTTAATTACTTTTACAGTCTAATGATGCTGAATTTTTATCCTTAAGAAAAAATATTGATTTCCCCTATTCCCTTGTACTGAAGCTCTTTTGTATAGCGAGCATGTGTATAGTTAGAACAGCTGCTATTTTTCTCATGCAAATATTGACTACATTTTGAAATAAAAGACTGAACTTTTGTTGTAGAGAAATAAAATGAACTTTCCCAGTACTCAGGCCCACATACGAGAAAAACACACTAAATGAGATTACTTTATATAGGAAAGGAAATAGGCAATTTATTGTCTTACAAATAAAGATTTATTTGGAGTGCACCCATAAAATTCTTGAGGCAGGTTTGAACTATCTTTTGCTATAAAACATATTGTAGAAATTTCCCACCTAGAATTCCCATATAAGCTCCTGAAAATTGAGTTAGCGGGAATTTCGCAGCTTCAGCATGTTATGCGAATCTTTACGTTTTGCCACATCAGCTCATCCTTTCCTATATATCTGACGGCTACCGTACCTTAGGGCATATGCTGTAGACATGTACATAGAGGATTTGAAATATTTGTGTGACATATTTTTTTTAGGAGGAGAGCACTATCAACTATACATACTCGACAAGATGGATCTCTATAGACGGTGAAGTTACGTTAGAAATCTTCCAAGATTTCCCCAGACTCTCTCAACTTGCTGTAAATAGTAAAAGGTCTGGAATCTCTTTCTTTTTCTTCTTCTTCTTCTACAACTAAATAATTTTAATCCACTGGGTATAAATATATCTAAGGTTCGTATAATAAAAGAAGAAGACTTTTTTCTTCCTTTATCATAAATAGACTTTGTGCCTTTTTTTGTACATCTGTTGCAGTATGTACAATAATAGCTATATGGAAGGGAAAATGTAGGAGTAATAGTAGTTTCCACCGTCACATAACTTTTACAAGCGAAACTGAAACTCTCATTTGAAATGTGTCAGAGTCACAGGACTTGGTTATATCCTGCTGGAGAAAAGCAATTAAATGAGCGAGACTCCCAAGTAAGGAGGAAGGTGACAGAGCTTTTCCTCCTTTCCAACTCACAATAAAGTCATGAAAGGTACAAGAAAAAAGTAGAATTCTCAAGGTGTAAAAATACCCTGCTAAACTACTACCTTGACTTATGACCGTATAATGTTGTTAGCGCACAAGGCTATAATAATGTGTAGGTATTACTTGGGGAACAATTTAAGCGTAAGTGAAAGTTCAAGGAGAGAGGGAAAGCAGCGGGTGGGTGTATAATTTAATGAAGTGAGAAAAAAAAAAGAGAAAATAATTATTTCTTGCCTCCTGGTCGCCGTAGTGAGAGATCCGAAAATGTAATAATGATGAGAAATTATGTGGAGATGATTACATCAGTTCCTGTCACACTCACGTGACTCACCTTCGTTATTATGAGCTCCGGCCCGAAAATGTAGCAGCCACAATTTTGAGGAAAAGGTACAGTGAGAATGAGTTTTCTTTGAGGAAATTCAAAATTCCTATGAAAAGATTCTGATGAATCCTCGAGCTCCATTTTTATGGATAAAGTATGGAAAGAAAAATTGACGTAATTTTGTGAAGAAAGCACTGTTTGAGAGTAATTTTATATGCGGAATTTAATGTGGGAAAATTAATGGGAGTGTGAGAAAAAAGTAGCTCAAGCTAGCTCAGAGAGTTTTGGAATTTGTTCCAAATGGAATGGTGGGAGAATGTCAAAGGGTAAAGAGAAGCAATTGAGATGACCTTCCACAAAATTTCAGGGCTCTTTGGTAAGGATATGCGAGGAATTGGCAGAGTGAGAAAGTGTGACGGTGTGGACTTGCGAGTGGAATGAATCAACTGTGTTGATGGTTACAATGTTCCCGAGTACATATAACTTGATGCACCCTTGGCCCGTGTGGATGGAGAGCAGGCATGTGCTATGTGCTCTGCTAAAATCGATAGTTTAGCGTATATGTAGGTAAATTCTGGGACAAGCTTGATGTAGACCTTTTGCTAAGCTTTTGGCCTTGTAAGTATACGTTTGTACATAAGGAGATAACCGCTATTTGATTGTAGGCATATGAACATGCTGGAAGACTCCTGCACATTTCCACGGCTCTATACTACAGTGGAAATTGCACTCGACAGAGCCGCGTGAATAACAGATAATCCGTTGGGCTTTTAATTAATACACACCTTAATGAATATCCTGTAAGCTTGGTAAGGATTACAGGGAATATTTTACTTGAGCTGTGGCTCTCGCTTTAATAGTTTTTCTTTGATCTTATTATTTGCATTTTAGTACAAATTTTCAAACTAAGTTAATAAAGGCTGGAGAGCTTTGTGGTTAAAAATATTTGCCAGTATTTTTAATGAAAGAATTCGTTTGAATTAAGTTGGAACTTTCCTCTGTGTATTACTGCGGTTATACAGCGTAGGAGGAAATATGGAAATTCCGTTTTGCGTTTCATGTTATTAAAATTATAAAGTAGCTTTTACCATGTAAATTTTTTGGGGAATTCCTCTAGGCTTTTATGCCAATGGAATGTAAAAGATATTAATTAGAAAATAGAAATTTTGTGAACAATTTCTATTTTAATTTGTTTAATGCTTAGTGCTCTGTCGAAGCGTGTAATTTACCAGAGCTTTGAGGGCCAACAACCGAGATATGAGTGGGGGTGGGTACAGATTCATCATAAACTGTAATAACTGTATCCTCCGGTTATGAAGTTTTCAATGCAAAATGTACGTATTATAGAAACTTTGGGACCTCACGGCCAAAGGCATTGTTCTGTGTAGGGAGAGAATCTTTAAAACTTGCCCGGTTTGTATCTTCTGGACTGGACGTCATATAGCTCAATTTAGGAATGGCAATTCTGAAAGATTTGATTTTTTCTATCAAAAAATTGCCTCTCCTTGTACTTTTATCTTTGAATTGAATGGAACAATAGAAGGAAGATAGGGTGAGACGAAAATAGGAAAACTCCTTAGGTTTATTCCCTGTGGATACCATCAAATCATCATCCCGCTAGATCTTCCCTGCCTTAATAATAGATAAAATGCTGAATGATGGCAATTTGAAAAGGAAAAAGCCCTATTTATGTATTTTGAACGGTTTCTCAAATGGCTCAATGAGCTTAAGGGAATTTTGAAAGATCTTAATTTTTCCTTTTCAAATTGCCATGATTCAGCATGTTAACTGTTAAGGGAGGGAAGATATAGGGTGATGATGATTTGATGGTATCCACAGGGAATAACTTGATGAGTTTTGCGATTTTCATCCCACCGTATCTTCCTTCCCTTAAATGAGAAAAGTAAGGGAATGACAATGTTGAAAGAATCAATAGATCTTTGAGAATTGCTATATCCCGAGTTCAGCTATGACTGGCCGTTCAAAAGATACGAACCGGGATAATTTTAAAGGTCAATACGCGACGATTTCAAGAGTCAGTTACACAACAAAATGTTGGGCTCTGCTGCATCTCTTTTCTATATAAAAAAAACGGGGAAATAATAATTTTTTTAAATTTTTTAATCTATTACAACTTGACGTCACATGTGTTCAAGAGATTCTTTAATTATTATTGCAATCACCTTAATCACAGCATAAAAGTATTGCAGAAATGTTGACCTGTCACTCTTCTCAAATTCCAATGGGAAGATTCCATGGAAAAGCTTTGGGTTGGAGATAAACGGATAGTTTCTTTTCTTCAAAATTATGGACAAAGTTCTGTACAACAAAATATCAAATAATCCAGTATTAAAATCTTTTCCTCGGAATAATTTACCAATTATATTTTTTCAACTACAACCAAAAGATTTGAAAATATTCAAAGGGTGAAAAGTTTTAAAAATGTAGGAAATTGTTTTCCACTGATTCGGAAATAATTTTGACCAAAAATGCAAATCGTGGAAAACGGAGTAAAATACCGAGAAATTCATCAGTATAAAAAAATATTGGCAAAATTGTATGCCAACAGCACCGGGGGTTCCCAAGCGGTCACCCATCCAAGTACTAACCCGGCCCACCGTTGCTTAACTTCAGTGATCGGACGAGAACTAGTGCTTTCAACGTGGTATGGCCGTTGGCGAAGGGAACGGCTACTCTTGTTCCTTTCATTCTGCTCATCTTCCACGCCCCTAAAAACTTTTACAAATACCTTGCACACATTTTAATGACCATGAGAGTAAGGCACTTAAAGTTACTATGCACATATACTACTGCTACATATCTCAATGAGAGAGAAGTAGCAATAGTAGCATGCTGTTTGGTCTTTGACGATTTAATTTTATCATTATTATTTTGTAGGATACTGGATTTCTCGCTCATCAAAGATTAATCAACTATAAAAAATTTACTTGACTAATTATTTTAATAGGAGTTAGAACCACATGTGGGCTTTACTCTGTCACCTCAGCCATTTCAAATTGTATTGAAACAACGCTCAGGTTAAAGAGCGGAAGAATTTTCTAACATGCTGGGCGAGTATGCGATCATTTTA
>JAQFXU010005099.1:0-12205 GCA_034693705.1 Spatulosminthurus flaviceps | reverse complement strand
CGGAATAAAATATTCAGCCAGCGGAATAAAATATTCAGCCAGCGGAATAAAATATTCAGCCAGCGGAATAAAATATTCAGCCAGCGGAATAAAATATTAAGCCAGCGGAATAAAATATTAAGCCAGCGGAATTAAATATTCAGCCAGCGGAATAAAATATTCAGCCAGCGGAATAAAATATTAAGCCAGCGGAATAAAATATTCAGCCAGCGGAATTAAATAGTCAGCCAGCGGAATTAAATATTCATCCAGCGGAATGAAATATTCAGCCAGCGGAATTAAATATTCAGCCAGCTGAATTAAATATTAAGCCAGCGGAATAAAATATTCAGCCAGCGGAATAAAATATCCAGCCAGCGGAATTAAATATTCAGCCAGCGGAATAAAATATTCCGCCAGCTGAATAAAATATTCAGCCAGCGGAATGAAATATTCAGCCAGCGGAATAAAATATTCAGCCAGCGGAATTAAATATACAGCCAGCGGAATTAAATATTCAGCCAGCGGAATAAAATTTTCAGCCAGCGGAATTAAATATTCAGCCAGCGGAATAAAATATTCAGCCAGCGGAATAAAATATTTAGCCAGCGGAATTAAATATTCAGCCAGCGGAATAAAATATTAAGCCAGCGGAATAAAATATTCAGCCAGTGGAATAAAATATTCAGCCAGCGGAATTAAATATTCAGCCGGCGGAAATAAATTTATCCGGCGGAATAAAATGTTTTTATAGGATTGTTTCCAAGATTTTGTTGGATTTTCCGGGTCGTTTGGCAGTATTTGTACAGGATTTTCCAAGGATAATAAAATTACCTTGATATTTTGCTTGTCTTCTGTAGGAATTTTTCAGGCTTTGTTCATTATGTTTCCCCGCATTTTTTCAGTGGCGTTTCATAACATATTTCACCCTTGGAAATTGCTTTGCAATTTGGAAATTTCAGTTCGAAATTTCTTCTCAATTTTGAATTTTCTCAGGTTTTATTTTACCAGTTTTTGCGTTCCCAGTTTTAAATTTACCAGTTTAAATTCCGCCTAGACTATTTCCAGACATTTCTCAGCATAAATAGTTTTTCTGAGGTTTGCCAGGTCAGTTTCCAATTTTTTTTCTTCTCCAATATATCTTACGGTTAGCCTTAGCTTCTCCATAATAGTTTTATGCTTTCCTAAAGCAAGTAACCGATTTACCATACCTCCTCCAACTGAGAAAAAGTGTAATTTTATGACCACTTTAACTTAAGTAAGCTTTTGGATACTATCTGTCCTCTTTTTCTGTGTAGTATTTACCATTCATTTTTATACCTATATTTTTATAGATCCTCTTCGCTATAGCATACTTAAGGCTGGTCCTGGCTTCATTGCTGTTCACCTCAGTTTAAAAGGTTGGAAACAACTTCTACAAGGGTGGGTCATTCCTTACGTTAATAATTACTGCCTTTATTTTTCTCAATTAATAAAAAACACTGATAACAGGCACAACAGAGGGTATTTGTATAACATTGGACCACGTTGGACATTTTTTTCCCTCTAATGTATCAAATAAATACTTCTGAAGTATACAAAATTTCAATCCTGTAATTGTCGAAATGCCCGTTTGGCAAGCAACGAAAAAAAATTGGCCAAAAATACTTTTCCAGTCAGTAAATTACCCACTAGTGGGGTCAGAAGTGTACGAAATTTTAGCGTGTAGGAAATCTAGCTGAAAAGGAAGATAGTTCAAAAAATCCATACACCCGTTTTTACAGCTCCTTAAACATTTTTGGTTTGAGGTCGGAAATACGGGTTTTTTCGGGCATTAATTATTCCTAACTTCCAGGAACAAAATAAAATCTGTAAAGCCATGCCAATAAGTAGAGGGGATTCACTTGTTTTAGAACACGTTTTTTGTTTTGAATAATTTTGCCTGGAAGACCATAAAATGTTTAAATTACCTTTTAAAATATTTTGGAAAAAAACCCTGGTGAAACATAGAGATGATGAAAATTCAACCGTTCAAGTTCAACCACAAAAAATGTAGCAATTTGGTCTACTTCATCATTACTGCTAATGGCTTCATTTTAGGCGGTAAAATATAAAAATTACAACGAATTTTGGTTCTGAAAAAATGACGTTCTGGAAAAAAATTTTGGGGAGTGCTCTCAAAAGAGCTTCATAAAAAAGTTAGTAATCATGAATTTTTTACGATAAAAATTATACCATCGGGACCAGAAGATTCTAGAGAATCAATTAAGTCCATTGAATTATGATTTTAAGCTGCACTGAGCTGAAAAAATATTTTTGAAAGAGTGGTCCAATGTTCTACAAATACCCTCAGTAATAAAAAAAACAACATTTTGACTTATACCGAATACACAAGCCAATCGAGCTGGCTTATGCAAGGATAGGTTTAAACGTTTTTGCTGTAAACAGGGCTGTATTCCTGCTCTTGGCAGCTTTAAATGTTGGATTTTACACGAAGACGACTGCTGCAGGAGAGTTGGCTTTCCATATGATCACACTATTCTGCAACAAGGTCCTGTGTGATTCTCTTGATGAGATGTGGCTTGAGAACGATCAATTCATTACCCAGACGAATGGTACACAGCATAAAATTTGAAAAACAAATCTTCGACAATATTATTTAAATTAATGCATTAGTTATGTTTGTATATATTTTGTTATTTTGTGGTGGTACAAACGAATAAAATTATTCTGAGATAAATGCAGTTTGTTAGAAATACAAGAACGAGCTTTTTCGTATTTAATTGTATTTAATATTACATATTCTCTCTAAATACTCTCTCTCTCTGTTGTGATGTGGATTTGACGGCAGAGTGACGGAAAACTGCATTAATTTTTGTTAAATTCATTCCACCACATCTTCCACTGCTTGAAAGGTAAAAATTCATGCAAAGAGTATGAAAGGCAAAATTAAGAGACAGCCATGGAAAGATGCAAAGGTCGCTAAAAACATCACCACAGGGTGTGACGGAAACATAGCAAATCCGATAAACTCCTTTCGCTTAATTGGTTGAAACACCAATTGTCATATGTTTGATTTGTCCAAATTTGGTAAAAGGATCAGCGGCTCGTTGGATAAGTTGTGCCCACTGAATCATGCACAGTTTGACTCAGACCTTATTGGAATAGGTGTCGGGTCAAAGTTTCACTTCCAAAACATTTATTAACAACCCGCCTCACCGTATGGTGCATTTGGTCAACTTTGGACTCACCCGATTTTGGTATTACTTTATTAATAGTTTTAGTTAATGATTCTTGCCATAATTTTGGCCACAGTTTTGGTCATAGCCTTGGTCATGGTTTTGGTCATAAATTTTGGTCATAATTTTGGTTTTATAATTTGGTCGCAATTTTGTTCATACGTTTGGGCATCAGTTTTGGTCACAAGTTTTGGTCTTAAGGTTTTATCTTAACTTGTGATTATTTGTTGCGGTTATAGGTTGTGGTTATAACTTTTGGTCATAAGTTTTGGTTATAAGTTTCGGTCATGATTTTGTCATAAGTTTGGGCCATAAGTTTTGGTCAAAGGTATTGGTCATAATATTTGGTCATAAGTTTTGGTCATAACACTTGGGAGGCTGAAAGTAAAATGTAAACGAGGCTGGTAGTACTCGAACCTACACATAATCTTTCCGTTCAGCTGAACATCACTGCCTTTTTTTCATACATTTTGGTCATTATTTGTGGTCTTAGTTTGTGGTCAATATTTGTGGTCATTATTTGTGGTCAATATTTGTGGTCATTATTTGTGGTCATTTTTTTTATTCATTGTTTTTTATATAAAGTTTTAGTCTTTATTTTAGTCATAAGTGGTAGTCATTATATCAGTCATAAGTTGTGGACAATTACTATGGTCATAAGTATTGGTAAAATTTATGGTCAAAAGTATTGGTAAAATTTATGGTCAAAAGTATTGGTAAAATTTATGGTCATAAGTTTTCGTCATACACTTATTGTTGGTCTTAAGTTGTGGTTGTAACTTTTGGTCATTATTTTTGTCATACGTTTTGGTAATAAGTTTGGTGTCTGTCTATTTAAATGTCTGATTTCCGACATAGAGAGCTGTTTACCAACGGGAAAGTCTTTGGTCATAAGTCCATAACATTACAAATTAAAAAGCCCTTTAGATGGATGCATTTTTTAAAATTCCGGGCCGTTCGACATCTTTATTGGGTTCAGACAGAGCAAGTTGTTTGCCACCACTATTGCCCCTAAATTATATAAGTGCGAATGCTAAAGCCCGTGGGTACGTGGTGCGTGTCATATGGGTGTGTCGCTCCATGTACGTGGCTCCGTGTCCCGTGTTAATGTGGCTCTGTGTCCTGTGTTTACGTGGCTCCATGTCCCGTGGTTACGTGGTTCCGTATCCTGTTGGTAAATGGCTGCGTGGAAGGCTTCGTGTCCTTTGTGTACCTGGCTCCGTGTGGTCCATGCCCGGTGGCGACGGAGTATAAAACTGGCAACTTTCCGTGTCTTCCTTGGGAAGATGTTTCCCGTGGATTTGATGGTGATGGCCAACACCCCGGAAAGCTGGGTAGGTATCGACAAAATACAGACAGAGATTTAAACAGGGGGTGGATGGGAGAACACGGGAGTTTCGGAACAGGAACAGTTTCGGAACGGAACAGGAAACGGAAAAAGAGGAGTTTACCGTTTTCCGTAGGGACGACCGGTTTCAGGACTGTTCGACTGGATACATACCAAACAAATGTTCGACAAACTTGCGTAGTTTTGGTCGCCATTTTATTGGTTTGGTCACTTGATTTGGCCACAATTTTTGGTAATAATAATTTTGTTCGTAGTTTTAGTCAATATTTTCCTCTGAAGTTTTGGTCATGCCTTTGTTTATAGGTTTGGGTCATTATTTTTTTCAGAATTTTGTTCATACTTTTGGTCATAAATTTTGGTCCTAAATACATATTGTTCATAATTTTGTCGCAATTTTGTCAATAGTTTGAGTCACCAGTTTTGTCATCGTTTGGGTCATTTGGGTCATAGTTATATTCATTATTTTTGAACATAGGTTTTGGTCATAAATTTTGGTCATAATAATTGTGGTTATACATTTTGGTCGCAACTTTGTAATAAGTTTTGGTAATACTTTTGGTCATGGTTTTGGTCATGGTTTTGGTCATGGTTTTGGTCATGGTTTTGGTCATGGTTTTGGTCATGGTTTTGGTCATTATTTTAGGTCGTAAAGTATTCGTCATAGAATAGAATAATCGGGCTCCGTTAGCAGCGAGTGTTGTTGCTGCCTGAAAATGGATGCTGCAGAAGTCCATTTGGGTATTACTTTTAGACCGGGAGGTCTGTTTGCCGACATGAATGTCTTTTTACCGAAGGAAATATCTTCGTATCGAAATGAATGCGAATTGTCTCATTGTTGAACTGAAGTTTTGGTCGGAATTTTTTGTCATTAGTGTTGGTCGTAGGTTAGGTCGTTGGGTCGTTTTGTCAATAGTTGTAGTCATAATTTTATTCATATTTTTGGTTATACGTTTTAGTCTTTATTTTTGTCATAAGTCGTAATCATTATTTTAGTCATAAGTTATCGTCTTTATTTTAGTCATAAGTTGTGGTCATTATTTTAGTCAAAAGTTGTGGTCATTATTTAAGTCAAAAGTTGTGGTCATTATTTTAGTCAAAAGTTGTGGTCATTATTTTAGTCAAAAGTTGTGGTCTTTATTTTAGTCAAAAGTTGTGGTCATTATTTTAGTCAAAAGTTGTGGTCATTATTTTAGTCATAAGTTGTGGTCATTATTTAAGTCAAAAGTTGTGGTCGTGAATTATTTTGGTTATAAAGTTTGTGTCAGTCCATTTAAATTTCTATTTATCAACGGAAATGTCTGTTTACAGAATGCAATGTTTGCTATTGTTTAAGTCCACGGGGAGTAAGAAAGCCCATAACAGCACAGCTGCTTATAATTTAGGCTGGATCTCCCGAACTGAGGTTGCCATTCGACTCATTTTTGAACTACATAATATTCAGAGGGAAGTTGTTCAGTGCAGCATTTCACCGTTTTTGGAAATTGTTGAAACATATATCGGAAAGAGTAGAAATAAGTTGCCACTTATGCTGCTTACTCAAGTACTCTAGAACCTGAAATTCAGCGAATTAGCAACACAACGTCTTTTTGGGGCTGGATTACATTTTTAATAAATCTGAATGATTTTGAAGAACAAGAGATGAGGTTCAGTTAGTTTGGATATACACATAATTTGGTTAAATATTTCACCTAGTAAAGTAAAATTAACAACTTATTTTCAATTAATCTACTTGCAAAAGCGGTTCCCACTCATGTGTACTTACGTTTTATTTACCCCACATAGTTATTTGTTCAGAAGTTTGATAATCAACTAAATCTCCCAAGTTACTCCTCTAGCTGCAAGTTTCCTCTTTTGGATTTCTAACATTTCCCTTTCCAATTGAAGTGCGTTTTGTAAAAGTTTTCGCTCCTTGATTTCCAGTTCCAAGAGATTTTTCAGATCATGACATGACATACAGCACTGGTCATTCTCGAAATTACAGCTTGTGACATGGGCTGAAAAACCAGTAAAGTATGCCTATAAGAGTGATATATGCATCAGATGGGAACAAAATCACAAGCCGACAGGACTGGGAGATGACCAATAATTACTACTGCAGCCAAGAACAACAACGGGCAAATACTTGAGCAGCAACGTCATTAAAAATCAAACCACAATTATCAAAACCAATTAATATTTCACCACACGCGATAAATGCGACGAATGCACTCATGCCTCGATTCATAACATGACCATTATTAATGGATCCATGCACTAGGATGCACGCTGTATATACATACATGGTGATCCCCCCAAGTTATTATGAATTCTTCGATACTGCATTTATTCTAAGAAGAAACGACGTTGAACACTGTTCACCATCGACATTGATCGCTGCACAGCTTTCTGCAGCAACCGCCATATTACTCTAAAAAAAAAAAGGAATTTTCCCATTTGAAGTGGTACAAAACTTTCAGGAATTTGGAACTTTTTACCAAACCATAAAGCTACACATCTTTTCGGAAAATTTTTACTGGGGGAAATTCCCCCAGCCATGGGAGCTTATATAGGAATTTTTTCAATATTTTTTCCTGACCTTACTAAGCACTCACAACGTGAAGAAAAATGTTTTGGGCAATTCCCGCACCCTCTGATAAAGTTGATCCTAATGAGAATACTAATTAACCCTGCACATCAATAATTTATAATTTAATGTGTCAATATACTGTGTGTACTATAAAATTGTTTAAATTTGTTACAGTTAATTAATCATATAACCGTTTACCTATGTATCAAATAATACTTTCATGCGAACATATCTGATTTAAATAACATTACCAAAGTGAAATATCATTACAAAACCACCACCAGTCTTTGCCAATGTTTTTATAAAAATCCCATAACTTTTTGATTAACTTTTAAATATCAACGAGCCACTTCTTTCTTACAACCTTACTAATGTTGGAAATACTTACACCGTTATAGTGCATATTTACATATGTAGTATACTTAAACATATACTTACGCTTTTCAAAGCTCTTGGAGCGTCCGAAGGCTGTACCACTCGTCGATGCTACTGCTACATTGACGGTGGCCCTGCAAGCTTCTCCAGTACTAGCAGCAGCAGGAGTTGGTTTGAAACCTGATATAAAAAATAAGAAAACTACTGAACCTCGTGTATGCGGATCTGCATTACCTTGCGCAAAATTGTTATATCAGAGTTTGGTAAAACAATTTTAACAAAGATGTGGTTTAAATACATGCAAAATACGATATTTTAATCACAATATTACCCCTAAATTTTTATGAACCGGCTAAAACTGGGTAGGTTAAAACATAATGTTTTATGAGCGCATGTTATTTAAAGGGAGTATAAAAAAAATTAGGGTATAAGGTTTTAACCACGCATAAAAAATGGGTCCCTATCATTTCTTCAGTGGCAATTAATAATGACAGTGCATAAATTGTCAGTGAACATTTCGTCAGTAAAAATTTCGTCAGTGACAGTAGCGACACATGTTGTCAGGGAAACATATTGCCAGCGAGACTTGTCACTGCCATAGCCTTTCAGGGAATTATCATTCGGATATTGAATGAATCACATTAGACATGATCAATTGTAATATGATCAGTTCTAAATTGGTAGAATCACCTCCTGTGGATTGAACTCTAACCTAACCTAAATAAATAAAATCACCCTAGGAATTGAAACCTAAGCTAAAATACAGTAGATTTCCTATATAGTGGTTTCCCCTAATAGATGGCATTTCCTCTACAGTGGCAGATTAAACCCTCCCCAGAGATTCCCCATGCTTAAGGAATACGCTGTAGTGGCAAGGTTTTTTGAAAAATCTCCGTATAGTGGCAGAATTTTGAAGAATTTTGGTTTTTAAGGTCATTTTCCCTCTTTGTGGACAAAAAATTTGCATATTTTTAGTCAAGAAACGAAAAAATGTTACCTGGTATGAATTCAAAATTAAGTTTTGACATAAATCAATGAAATTTCTTCTAATTTTGAGATTATGCCTTCAGAATTAGTATCACCTCAAATCTTAATAGGGAAAATGCATGGTACGCTATAGTGGCATATCTCTCTATAGTGGCGGAATTTCTGGGATCCTTTATTGGATGCCACTACATAGGAAATATACTGTAATAGAATCAATATATTGGGATTGAAACCTAAACAAACCTAAAATAATTCAATCATTTTCTGGGAGCTAAGCATCTGACATTGAAAACTAATCAGAAGCTTCGACCGAAAATCTAGCTGATTGTGAGTAGGAAAAGTGGATTTGAGGAGAGAGGATTTCAGAACAGAATGTTGAGTAGAATGATGTGCATTTATAAATAAGCAGCCCGAACCTCTCTCCCCTTTACTTCGTAATTTCATTGTTGCTATTCTGACTTCTGACAATTCTTTCATGTTTTCTTTTCCTGTTCATTTGTGTTGCTTTAGCGGAATGATTAGCGAATTTAGCTTTTGTCGCTAATGCAATTGAATGAAGCTTACGTTCGTGTATCGGTTTTCGTGATTGACCTCGAAATTCCTCGTGCCTACGACACTCGGGATTGGCGGAATTGTGGTCGATTTAGAAGCCGAATGAACCTACTTGACACCCCAAAAATATTTTACTGACCCCCTTTAAACTTCAAATGTAACCATACCTTTCCCCACCTACGCTCGATATGACAACCACCATAAATGTCCCCAACACCTTAATTGTAGGAAGCAAAAATAATGAATCAGTGATTATTATTTTGACTAACAATTTTTGTTAAAATCATAGTGTCAACAATGACAGAGCAAAACTGAATGCATGTTCATTGTTGTTGATGCATTAATGAAAAATCATTGGACGTTTGTCTGTTTGCTTGCACAAAACAAGTTTGCAACGATAAGAATTCAACTTTTGTTGGCATATAGGTACGACGCTACAGGACCATTGCAACAATGAATATTCATTTTTGTGACTGACGATTTTCTTACTGACTAAATGGTCCTCTTTGACGGACAATAAAGCACTGACGAAACTTGCGTTGTCATTGTGTTCAACGTCGTGTTGATCTACAGTAGATTCCCTATATAGTGGTTCCCCCTAAGATAGCATTCTCTCTACAGTGGCAGACTAAAATCCTCCCCAAAGATTCCCCATGTTTAAGGTATACGCTATAGTGGCAGGGTTTTTTGAAAAATCTCTATATAATGGCAGATTATTGAAAATTTTTTTTGCTTTTTCGCCTCATTTTGCCCCTTTTTTAACATAAAATGGCCAATTTTTAGTAAAAAACAACGTTTTATGAACTAAAAATTCATTTTTGAAGTAAATCAATGGAATTTCTTCGAATTTTGAGGTGAATCACTCAGATTTGGTATGAACTTAAATCTTAATTAATAGGAAAAATGCATGGGACGATTTAGTGGCATTTCTCTATAGTGGCAGAATTTCTGGGATGCCTTGGATGCCATTATATGGGAAATATACTGTATAACCAAAACATTTTTTTGTGTTTAATTTTCTGTGCTCATAACTGATTGTAATGATGTTTGGCAATTGTGAAAGCGCTTTTTTAGGTTTTTTAAAAGGCTGTTTTCGAGTTGGTGCAGATTTCAATTTCAATGCTACAAAGCTAATTAATTTGCTGTAAAACTCGTAGAACTGTAGTAATTGTTGCATTACAAAAAAATATAGGCTGCACTTGGACGACTTACATGTGTTGGAAGTGCGCACCTTCTTCGTTGGCTTCAATGTTCCAGCGTTGATTGTAGGATAGTCTCTTTTGGTACTTGCCTTAGCACCCCAAATTTCAACTAAGTCGTAATACAGTGCACACTCTTGTTTAACCAGCGCTAAAAATCAAATTTGGAATAAGATTCGGCCTTCGTTAACTTTGCTTTAAACCACTGCACACTATGTCCAAATCGACTTAAAACGGAACTTCGCATTTTGGCCAAAAACAAAATCTTCAACTTGACAAGTTTAACTCCCTTTTCCGATAGGTCTTATCCAAATGCATCTTTTTACAAAAATTTTTTTCCCTTGCTCCATGCAAATGGCCACAGCAGGGCCAATTGTTAATTTCTTTAACACGGATTAAACGGGGAGACAAGGCCCTAACTGCAGTATTTTGTATATACCAAGAATTTCACAGAATGTGGTTACAGGCAGTGCCATAGCTTCAAAAATTGCCGTATTTCGCCCCTGGGTTCCTGTGTATAGTTTTAATGGTAGACGGTAGACTAGAAGAAATTTGCAAAAATTAGTTGTATGCAAGCAATTATGCCATCCGCAGATGCGGATGGGAACGTTCTCAGTACAGTACTTTGTTTTCAAGTAAAAAAGTAATAAAGTTGTTTAAGTTTGAAATTTCAAATTTTTCGTCGAAATCCAAAAATCAGAAATTTAAATGGCGCTCGACACGGGGTTCTCCAAGTTTCATGAGTGCAAAAAACAGATTTTTTGGGGGGGAAATTTTCAGTTTTTCTTTCAAACATTTAGAGCGCATAAAAATTGTATTCATAGTATTTATCCTAAACTGCTACCTTACCCTGCCATACGCCTTATTAAGAGTGATTTTAAATCCAAAAGGTCTGTTTTATGGGTAAAAAGAATTTGACATTTTTATTTGAAACCCCTTAAACTTTCCTCAAAGTTTAAGTGCGACTTTAAATGGTCTGGTCGGTTTTTCTGAAACCGTATTTACCTACTTGATGTTCTTTGATGTTGATTTTGAAAACTTAAACAATTTCATTACTTTTTTACTTGAAAACAAACTACTGTACTGAGAACGTTCCCATCCGCATCTGCGGATGGCATAATTGCTTGTATACAACTATTTTTTGCAAATTTCTTCTAGTCTACCGTCTACCATTAAAACTATACACAGGAACCCAGGGGCGAAATACGGCAATTTTTGAAGCTATGGCACTGCCTGTAACCACATTCTGTGAAATTCTTGGTCTATACAAAAAAATCTCCATATTTTTCTGATATTTTTCCAATTTTTACATTTTCAATACCATTGCATACTTTTTGCTCCAGCCCTGCAGTTGGGGCCTTGTCTCCCCGTTTAATCCGTGTTAAAGAAATTAACAATTGGCCCTGCTGTGGCCATTTGCATGGAGCAAGGGAAAAAATTTTTTGTAAAAAGATGCATTTGGATAAGACCTATCGGAAAAGGAAGTTAAACTTGTAAAGTTGAAGATTTTGTTTTTCGCCAAAATGCGAAGTTCCGTTTTAAGTCGATTTGGACATAGTGTGCGGAGTATAAAATTATTATTCCTTGGTTTAACGTTTGCAGTGTTGAAACTGCAAGCTGAACTGTCAGTTTAAGTGCATCCTCCTAGGAATTGGACACAAATGCTATTATAAATGATTAAATAAATACAAAAAATATTTGAATAAAAATCATAAATGAAAAGAACTGGAATTCATGCGTTTTCCGACTTACGTGAAAAACATAAGGTTGACCCTACGTTCCGTAAGCCCCTAAACCCAGTTTCAGGACTATTGATTTTTATATTGCCGCTGCACATTTTTAGGACTCCTCGTTAAAACGAGCACAAATAGTGCTTGAATTTGAGTGTCCAATGTGATGACAACTGAGGAATTAATGGCTTTAATGCGTAGTAGTAAAACTCGCATTAGTAGTTAATAATTGGATTTGGTGTTTGCCATGC